>BHFT01016878.1:0-13477 GCA_004320025.1 Laticauda laticaudata
ATACTTCAGCTTCAATCATAACAATACAAGAGCACACAATAGATACAAACTCAAGGTTAACCGCACCAAACTTGATTACAGTAAATACGACTTCAGCAACAGAGTGGTCAATGTTTGGAATACTCTACCTGACTGTGGTTTCCTCCTCAAACCCCAAAAACTTTAACCTTAGACTGTTTACTATTGACCTCACCCCTTTCCTAAAAGGGCTGTAGGGAGTGTGCATAAGCGCACCAATCGTACCTATCATCACTGTCCTATTGTTTCTTTTTATTCTTCTTATACGTATCCATATCATGTATTCAAAACTATGTTTATACTTATACCTGTTATCTTGACAAATCAAATAAATAAATAAATAAAGATACAGGATATATTACAATAGAATGTAATGTTGCTTCTATTGACCTGTTCAAAATCTTTGACAGACGATTATCATCAAATACCCAGATTAGATATTTTAATTTTCTACATTCCTCAAATTTTGGAAGGACTCATAATAAATAAACCATTCCATAAACAATACAGTCAATGACATTGTGGTTGGGAACTTTTAGAGTTAAAATGCAAAACATTTAGAGACAGGTTTGGAAGATAGTCAGAATGAAATCCTAGTTCGGATGAGGTATTTTATGATAATCCCAGTAGCACTTTGTAACATTGTTCAAAATTTTCCATGCTAACTCAATTTAAGGTTTAATCAAAATGTTTATATCAATTTGTATTTAGGCTCTAATCTGCTGTCAATTTTCCATTAAAACTTTTCCTTATTTATCCTATATTATGATATAGGAGTTATTTTTAAAAAGTGTTTACAGTGTAAAAAATGCATTAATATCATATAAAGGTTTTATATGTAACAATTCAAATTATTGTTTTACAAATTTGAATTGTATTAGTTTAGCCCTTTCAGTTGAAATAAAATATAGTATTCCTTTCATTTTACAATATAAAGAGTCAACTTTCTTCGGGTTTGCTATTTCTATGCTCTTCCCATGAATACTGCTTTTCCTAATCAATGAAGAAAAGTCAGGAAGCAATCATGTTTGCAGAAATCATGAAAAACTTATTGAAGTGCTATAAAACAACATATAATGAGGTGATTGTGTTAAAAATGTATTAACTTCCCCCCCCCCCAAGGGTCAAGTTTCATAAAAGGAGCAATGTTTTTCTTGAGGAACTTTAGCCTACTTGAAATGTTTGAAGTTCTGCCTGCGACCCATGTCCTGTCTGCATTGTTAATCTCCTGTCTACTTTGATGTTTCCCTATGGTTAGTCTTGGGCTACCTGAGAGCATTTGAAATTCTAATGAAAATATGACAATTTAAACAATACTTTTTCTTGGTAATAGAGTTTATCTCTGACAGTATTGTACAATCCAGCAATAAAGGTAACTGGGTCAATAATAGTATCCATATGAATGTAATACATTATGGATATACACGTGCATGAATCAATAGCTTTTATATGTTCATACAAAACAGCCTTCCCCAAACTAATGTTTTCTAGATATGTTGAACCTATATTCTTCAAAGAGTATGAACAGGATATCTATCTTTCTCTGGTGTCCAATGAATAGGATGTACAAATTTATAAAATCTTTATTATATATTTTATATTGATTTATATGGAGGGTAGGAAAGTAATTAAACCCACACTTGTGAATATTGTATTTGGGAGCCACATTGTGGCAGCTGGCTGGGATGGTGTGTATAAGATAGCATCTTTCTTTCTTTCTTTCTTTCCTTTTCTTTCAAGCAAATATTGTATTTCAATATTTACCAATTGCATTGGTAAAATAGCAGTCATAAATAAACAGCAAACTAACAGTTCTTCAAGACTTCAGAAGATTAGCATCCACTTTGAGTAGATTATTTTAACCCTTTGCCTAGAAGTTACTTTAGTTTAATTGGTTTAATGCCTTCTGAGCCTGCAAAGTCTGTTTGAAAGCAAAACTGTTTTCAAAATAGAGCTGAAACGTAAATTCCTCAGATACATATCCAGTCAGACAAAGTTCAAAAATCAAGTTAATTTACAAAATTTCACAAAGCATTCTAGAAAAGAACCTGACATAATATAATGTACAATAATACATAAAAGAATTTAAGAGCACCATGGAAATATTGACTTGTGTTGCATTCTGGGCTCAGCCTCACATTAGATGCTCTTGTAAAGATATCTGAAACATTGAAAAATGTCCTTTAATTGATTTCACATTATATCAGTTAGACTAAAGTTAAGGATCTTAGTATACACTATACACCAGGAAACAAGACAAGAAACAATGGATGGAAACTAAGACGAGCTACCAAAAACTAAGGAGAAATTTCCTAACAATGTCAACAATTAATCAGTGGAACAGATTGCCCTTAGAAGTTGTGAGTTCTTCATCAATGGAGTCTTTTAAGAAGAGATTGGGCAGCCATTTGTCTGGAGTGGTATAGGGTTTCCTGATTGAGCAGGGGAATGTCAGTGTTCCAAGTAACAACCTCCATGAACAAAGACTCCGAGGCTAGAATTTCTTCAAAGTTCTATTTTATTAGAAATGTCATATTGGCACATCTGAGAAAATCCGAATCTGAGAGTTCTGGGTTTTCCCCCACCCAAAAGAGTCAAAAATACATCCCCTGCACCCACAAGTCCATCACATGGTCCAATCATATCTTCATCTCACCTGCAGGGCAATCTTCCTTGACTCCCAGAGAAAGGAATGTTGTTGTGGCTACTCTTCTATCGCTCTTTAAAATCCCCCTTTCTGCTTTCCCAGGCACTAAATGTGGCAAGATCGAAGCTCCAAAGGAAAAAATGGCTTCCAAGGTTAATAGGGATTGGACTAGAACAGGGGTCTCCAACCTTAGCAACTTTAATATTTGTGGACTTCAACTCCCAGAATTCCTCCACCAGTCACATTAGCTCAGGAATTCTGGGAATTGAAGTCCACAAGTCTTAAAGTTGCCAAGGTTGGAGACCCCTGGACAAGAAGACTCCAAGATCCCTTCCAATTCTGTTATTTTGTTAAGGGGGTATATAGGCCTGGTACTAAGAATTTTGTAGGGGAAAATAGATGGATGATGTCAAAATTAATATGAAATAAATTATAGCCTTTTCACAATGGAATTTTACTGATTTAGAGAAAAAAAACCTTTATCAATCAGCAATTGGAATACTTTTAAATATTCAAATCATGCTTTTAAAGTAGTGATGAAGAACTATTTCTTTTCCCCAAATGAAAGATTATTTTAAACAATTTGTTTATAATCTTGACATAAATTTTATAGACATAAACTTTTTTGACCATCAATCCTTAGCTGATTGTTAAAATCATTGTGTCAACTGCCAGTTTGATCGAGTGGAAAAGGTGCTGGGTTAGAAATCAAGAGTTGTGAGTTCTAGACTTGCCTTAGTTATGAAATGGCTTTGGGCCAGTCCCTCTCTCTCAGCTCAACCTATCTCACAGAGTTGTTGTGGGCAAAACAGGAGGGAGAAGCAATATTATGTAAGTTCATCACCTTGAGTTATTTATAAAAATAGTAACAGAAGCTTAGAAAAATTAAATAAATATTTAAAATGTTTTACTTTTTTAAAAGAAACTTCATGTATAAACTAACTTTCAAATTCAAATTTGTATGCATTTATATCATACCTTAAAACTGCTCAAGAAAATTGGTGATTAATAATTAAAGGTCTTTAGATGATAGGCTCTAGGTGATCATATACCATACAATTCAAAATTCTTCTCTTTATGCATCAGAAAAATCTGAAACAGATGAAAGAAATCCTGAATATATAAAAGAGCAGAAAAACCAAGAAAACAATACACCATTTTAAAATCTGGAAAGAGAGCTGCAGAAACATTTTAACCTACTGACACAGAATATATGGTGTCATTTAAAATGTAAATATGCAAGACAATATGAATGTATAATGTATTACTTCAGAGACATTAATTATAGGACTAACTATTATCATAACTAAATAATTGACCAGCAAATTTATTCCCAAGTTTGTAATCATTTTTCTCCTATAATTTCCAAAACAACCACATTTCGAGGGGGAAAGGGGAATGAAGAAAAATATGGAATGAACAAATAGCAGTCCATATAAGTTTTAGCACAGCAGTTGAATGTGGAAGTAAGAAAAGGTTAGGTTTGAAAGGTCACTATCAATGTGCTGAGTGACTAAAGAATCTGGGAATGTTCAGGACAGACTTGATCTCAGAAAACAAATTCAACTCTCAAGTCAAAAATAAACAGATAAGTTTGAATATAAATTCTCTAATCCTTCGGGGTTCAGACTTTTTGTAGATTGCACCTTCCCCTTTTTGGCTTTCTTTATTTTGGATAAAGCTTTTGTATTGAGTCATTACATCATTCAACAGCCCTTTTATTTTCTTCCCACTGCCCACATTTGTTCCTGATGTTGCCTATTTCACTATTCTCAAACATATGTACAGTAAAAGAAATGTTAAAGAATGAATCAGCAGTATACTGAGACTCTTGCTCAAGGGAATTGAAACATTTTGATTATAAATCAAAGAATTTAACCAAATAAAAAGTAATTCAAGAAATTAACAACAGAACTGCACAATAGGTATTAACCAGTTTAATCCAGAGACAATTACCAACATAAAATGTATGTATGTATGTATGTATGTATGTATGTATGTATGTATGTATGTATGTATGTATGTATGTTTAATGAATTAATTGTTACCTATCTGCGCAAAACTGGATTTCAGATAATTGCTATCCTTTTAATTGTACTTGACACTATTTTTAATATTCAAAGCAGGAGTGGACAATACACAGACTTCCAGCTTCTGCAAGCCAAATCTCTCAGCACCTCCTATTGATGAAAACTACTTAAGCTGTAATTCAGTAATACTTGGAAGCATCTTTAACATGAGCTAGAGATACATAAGCAACAATAGGATACATGTTTGCTAAATTTACTAATATTCACATTTTACATATATCAGTCAGAAAAGTAGCACTGTCCTATTGCTATGTTGCAAACATGCTATGTTTCTATGGGGAAGTATAGCATATCTAATCTGGTCTGCCCCACTAGATCTACCGTAGGCCTAGATAAAGCTTGTTGTGCAAATATAATACTCTATATCTTTGCTATAATTATATTCAGTTATCAATGAACTTTCTATTCAATAAGCAATATTACAAAATTTGGGGAAAAGAAATTAAATTCAGTTCTAATAGCTTGTAATAGTTATTGTTACAGCACAAAATGTGTTACAAGTGTGCTTGGTTTATACTATAAAGAAGCTTTGTATGCTCAAGACTTTGTATCTTTTGATCAGTGATTTATATTATTATATATATTATTTATATTATTATAATATAAGATTATATATAATATTAATATATATTATTTATATATATTATATATTAATATATATTATTTAATATATATTATTTATATGCTAATAAAGTTATGCTGTCCCAGCTTGCAATACATATAGTATTTCCGCAAATATTATAGGCACTGTAATATTTGCTGCCAGCAAATTAATAATCTCTTCATCCAATTTATTAATAAAAAAATAATGAAAAGTCAGCATACAGAGTAAAACTCTAGCATTCTATGCAATGTCTTCAAGTTGATGACAAACTCCTGATGAACATTTTTGAGGAAAGTTTTTGGGCTAAATGAATAATATTTAACCGTATTATTCTATTAATTAGAATAATTTTTCTAAAATTAAGATGTGCTATGTTGACAGCATTCTCACATTGTTTTGAAGAAGTTACCTCATCAAAAAAATCCAAATATCTTAGTAAGGTATTGGTTGGCAAAGACTTTACAAATCCTTGACATTTCATACTGGTTACATTATCTTCAGAACACTTTTAAATCCACCACTTTGTGTTTGCTAAATGCTATGTAATTCTTTGGAACTTCCTTTCCCTTTCTTTTGAAAATAGGGATATTTGTCCTCTTCTAGTCTTTTGACACTTCATCCATTTTACAGAATATAAATGTTTAGCCAAGTCATCAGGAAATTATTTTAGTACTCAGCAATTCCTCCTGTTCTGAGATTTAAATTCATTCAAAGTAACTAGGGATTCTTTGCCTGAATTTGTATCAATCTATCAAAACCCCTCCATTCCTGCCCTTCACTGTTGCTGGTAAAACACATCCCTTCTTCTCAGGATGTGGCCTGAGCCAAAATAGCGGTTAAGTAGTTCTGCCTTATTTTTGGCTACATGTTTGCAATTTGCTTTTTTTGCTGAACAGCTGCTATACTCATTCTTTACTGTTACTTTTATTTTGAATATATTTTAAGAAGCGTTTTCTTCTTTCTAGTATTGTTTGCCAATCCAATTCTTTCTGGGCTTTAATCTTTCTGACACCACCCATATTTTTTTACATTCTGTGTGTATTCTTTTTAGGTGATCTGCCCCTATTTCCATTTTCTCTGTATGTCTTACTTTGCTTTCAAATCTTCACGACACTTTTAATACAGTGAAAAGTTTGACTTCTTTTATTCTTTTTCATTTTTTCCTTGCTGGAATTTATCTAATTTAGCTTCTGATAATATAGTTTGAAAAGTCCCGCTATGATAATTCCTTTCCTATTAACTTTTCTTGCCAAGGAATAATTGCTTCCAGTTTATTAAAAAAATATTTTTTCTTGAAGTCCAAGACACATACTGGACATAGCTTTTGTTTCTCTTAATATCAAGAACTCTAGCTTTATACAGTCACTTTCTTCCAATGTTTTTTTTATTTCTAATTCATAAGAGACTATGTTCTCCCAATGGGTAGGGTTAGGGCTGTCTCCTGACTTCTGGAACATTTTTTCATCAGAGTTGAGAATGAACCCAACCATGTAGACTTTTTGTAAGGCCTTGAAGATCTGGCTTTGTGCCCAAGCCTGGGATCTCAAAGTGTGAAGAGCCCTGTTGACATCTATGATTTTTTTTGGCTGCCATATATTTTAATTTACATTATATTGTAATTATTTTTGATTGTTTTATGATTGTTCATCACCTAGACTCACTTCCTTGAGATGGGCAGCTATAAACTGGAATAAATAAATAGTGCTACTTGCAAGAAAGAGATAGCTGATCCCTTTGTGCCTTCCACTACTCTGAAGAAGAAAGGATCACCAAGACAAGTCAGGAATTTACTAGAAGGTCACTGTTTGGCAGTTTTTCTTTCAACAGATATCTGACTAATTTTCTAAAGCCATTCTGGAAGATGATGATAACAGTGACTTCAAATCAAGAGTCTAAAAAACATATATAGAGTTGAAACAAGACAGTTATTCCAATTAAAGATCCAGTGAAAAGTTTGAAATGGTATTTGATAGGCAATACAAAGGCATATTTCAAAACTGTGGAAATTATGGGAGGGAAAAGATTCAAAAAAGTGGAAAAACTTAAAAGTCTCTCTTAAAAGATGATTAAAAGATGCCAATTGCTGAAATGATTATTATCACGTGGTTTGTCATACAGTTGGCCAGATATTCAGACTAGATTTGGAATTTTTGTCTGCCTACTGAGTACTTCCCAAGGACCTGATATAGGCAGATGTTGATGTTTGATGGTGTTATAGATATTGTCACACAATGTAAGCTGTTCCAAGTTAAGCTGCCTTTTGCAATTGACTGATAGTAAATTGGTCAATTATTATTATCATTAAATTTTTCTGTTGCCTATTGCACATTTCTAGGTTATCCTGAGCAGTTTACATTGAAATAAAATATATAAATATCCAAATAACTATAAATATAAAACAGATTAAAATTACAAAAATAAAGAAAAAAACTAAAATAAGTTATGGGTTTGAAGCAGAGAAGTGGGGGTGCCTTCTCTATTAATATACTAACTACTATCTCAAAGTTTATTTATTCAATTTGTATAGTGTCATCTCAAACCAATGAGTCTCAGCAACAAACAATCATAAAAACAAAACAAAAAACAAAAAGAAATTGAATACAAATAGTAATCAAGAGGTATTATAATCCATTGGTGTCAGTATAACCAGAAAATGGAGATTTCACACACTTAGTGTTCCAAGCTGGTATTGATCTCTCTTAGACCCTAATTTTAAAAATAGGGTCTTCCACAGGGCAATCTAAGGAGAAACATCCTGAATGCCTCCCATGAATTTTGTCTGATCATCACCACTGCCCTGCTGTTTGGCTGATGTTACACTAGGAATCCAACTGGGCATATTTCAGAAATAAGAACCTTTTCCTCTCCTAGCCAGTTCTCAATAATACATATCAGATTATGTATAATCATAGGAACAATAAAACACCTACATAAAGCTCCTCTCTGAGGGAGATGGACAGATTAGAAACAGCCAATATGCATACATACATACATACATACATACATACATACATACATACATACATACTATTAACATGCAAGGTATTTGTCATAGATAATCAAATGGATAAAATCTCCAAATAGCAGAATATACTACAAGGTAAACAGTAAACAGATTTCACAGATATTTAAGGTATAAAGTATAAGATATAAATATACAAAAAAGGATAAAAGGAAACATATAAGTAAAAAAAAACATAGAAGTCAGTCAATATGGAATTCTACAAAAATAATAAAACAATAAAAAAGTCCAGCAATCTTGCTCGTAGTCTTTTCCTAAAATGCCTTTTATTCTAGAAATAATCATTATAAGAGAAGTATAATTATATATGTGAATACAGTGCATCCACATTTTAGAAACAACTGAAGTTATTTATTGAAAGTTGAAATGTTCTTTAGCTGATACAAATTTTGATTGAAAGAATGACAATTTAAATTTTTAAAAAAATAATTTTAAGTTCTTTTTAAAGAATTAAAAGCAATCTCAAATAAGAGGGCTTTTGACAAATGACAGAACCTGAAATATTAACAATATTAAGACCAGTCTGTGGGGGGTGGGTTTTGCCTTTCATATAGGAAACCTGCATTCAAATACTGATTGTACCTACCTTATCAATTGGGATTCTTAAGCAAAGAAATCCTAAAACTTAAATGCTTTCCTCATAAATATGAGAACACAAACTAGGAGAGTGATACAAGCTCAAGTGTCACCCAGATTAACAAGATCTGCATCAGATCAGGTAGTAGGACAATCTGATGATAAAGTGGGCTACCAGAACAAACTATACATAGACAAGACAAGAAAACCTGAAATTGATGAAATGTGACCCTAACAAAAGACCTAATGAAAGAGGATATATAAAGTGCATGAGGGAACTATGGTTGGGCAGAATACTTGCATCTATACTAATTGAGAAAGAGCTTGTTACCCAAGCCTTCAGCACAGTGAAGAGGAAACTACCTTTACAATTTGAGATAGACCAACTATGCCTTATACCTCAGACTCAAGAAGAGTTTCAAGAACAATTAGATTTGTAGTCAATACCTGTCAATAGTCAATACAATAATATTACTACCAACCTTTCCATTAAAGAGTGCAGCTGCTGATATGAGGCATAAGATCATGAATAAATTAATCAAACCTCAAGATGGGTTACCAAGGCTTCATAGAGAAATACCATCAGATAGTATTGTAGAAGAAAATAGTATTGCCATGGCCTGGCTAGTGAAAAAATACATCTGACACTCAGGACTATTAAACAAGGCTCACAGCAATGGTTACCAGGCTAGGAAAATACATAAGAGAATTGGAGGTCAAGAAGATAAACGCCCTGTTCTCCAAAGATCAATAGAATTGTACTTCCAATTATAGCGCAATAACATATAACAGCAGAGCCACCAAAAGCAGAAATGAACACTAATGGAATCTTCCAGAACAGAAATCAATCACCATCAGAGTAGCAGATATCCAACAGTGAGTCAATAACAGAAATTGCTGTACAGCACATGGCCCAGACATGATCCAAAGCAGTGCATAAATGTCTAGCAGCATAGATGAATCAGCTGTCATGTTCTAAGTATCCAGGAACAAGAAAACCACAAATGAGATAGCTTGGTTTGAAGTGTTTTATCTTGGAAAGTATGAAATGTGTGGTGAGTTCAGCTACGCCCCTGCAGTCTCCACTCCCTAAATAGCAACCCTGAAATGGCTCGCCAGTGGTTTGCTGTTTTGGGGGTTGACATCAGCTGTTAGCAGAAAGTTCCCAGCAAGACTGGATAAATCAAGGAAGACATTGCTGATCATGAAAGCCCTTACAAAGGAACACCACCCAACTACTGGCTAACAGCCTGCCTCCCCACAACATGGAAAGTTTAACAAGTGTTATAGACAGTTATTATAGAGGATCATATGGGCCAGTACATGAGCATAATCCAGTAGGCATTGGGAACAATATCAGAGGTTCAAATACTAGTTGCTCAAAGATAGAGTTGCTCAGAGATAGAGCAAGGTCTAGACAGAACAATCTGAGCACAGTCTGGAATTGACTACAGGAAAGTCTACGCCTCAGTACCACAACATGGATCTGCCAATGCGTTGACTATACAAAGTCAACAGGACATTAAGAGCCTTCCTCAAGAACTCAATGGGAGTGTAGAAGACAACACTGGAAGTCAATTCAAAATAGTTCACATAGGCGGCCCTCAAGTGTGGCACATACTAAGATTATGTACTGTCCACTGCTGTTCTGCATAGGCATAAGCCTTCTCATCCAGATAATCATAAGGAATGAATATGAATGGATATAAGTTCAGGAGTGGAATTACCATCAGCTACCACCTCTATATGAATGACATCAAGTTGTATGCAAACAGCGAATGTGACATGGGCTTGCTCATTCACCTGACAAGGATCTACAGTGAAGACATTGTGATGTTATTCTGACTAGACAAATGAGACTCAATGGTAGTCAAGAGTCGGAAAGTAGTTAACATTGATAGAGTTAAACTACCACAGGCCACATAGTAGAAGTACAACCATTTACAAGTACTCTAGTATTCTATAGTCAAATGGGAACCATGAGGAGAAGGAGGCAATGGAAACAACAAGATCCATATCATTAACATGTGTGATCCGCCTATCTTGCTAGTATAGTAATTGACTAAAAAAGTTCATGGAAGATATCTATGGAGATTCTTAGTCATCCAGGTCATGGTTGTTCCAAAGATGCTTTTTCAAGAGACAGCTGGGCTTTCTGGTTTTTCCTTGAAGACATTTCACTTTTCATCCAAGAAGCTTCTTCAAGTAAAATGTCTTCAAGGAAAAACCAGAAATTCTCAGTTGTATGGGTCGGAGAATCCAAAGCATGGGCTGTCTCTTGCTTCCTTGCTTAAAGATGGAGTCAATCAAAGTTTAGTCCAGCCCCCTTTCCACTGCACATGCCCAGTTTTTGACTCCGTCTTCATGCAAAGAGGACACAAGGAAGGAGTGCTCAGAAAGAAAAATAGGATCAATGCTTTGGATTCTTAGAGAAAAAAAGAGAGAAAAGAGAAAGAGTGAAATTCAGCAAACCATGAGTAAGCAAAAGAGCCGGGACTTCATCCCAAGATGGGAAAGCCCACAGAGCTGTTTGGTGTTAAGAGAATAAGTGGCAGCAGCCTCAGTAAGAGCAGGCGGGCTCTTGATCAGCTAGCAAAAAAGGAGGGCAAATTAACTCAGCTTTCCCAGAGCCTTCGTTAAAAAAACCAGAAGCCACACCACTTCCCCCCGACAAGAATAGCAAGAATGTTTAAGAATAAATCTGAAAAATGTTGGAAATGTCACCAGATACCTGCTAACCTGGCCCTCCACTATCATATTGGCGGACTTTGTGAGGAGGTCTAGAAAATACTGGACTTAAAATTCACATATGGTTGGAGAAAAATACAAAGAAACAAGAGCTTGAAACCCAGGAGACGTTTTATTATTGGGAATCCGACTGACACACTATAGTAAAGAAATTGACATATCTTGATTGTAAAATGTATTAACTAGCGGCTGAGGTTGGGATCATTTTGCTGACAATTGCGAAGAACTGAGAAAATACCACTACAGGAAGACATGTAATTAAGAAATTAGAATGTCTGAAGATGTAGTAGGCATGACATTTGAAATTAGTGAGTCAAGAGATAAACAATTTTAATACATTTGGGATCCTTTTTGTAACCAAATGGCTAGATTGATAATGATAAGAAATAATAAATTTCATATTTAATAAAGAGTTTTTTTTTTTCCTTTTTTTTAGAGATTACTTATAGTTATACTGTATTTACTTGAAGAAAAAGTGTTTTAAAGTATTAGATCCCATAAAGAAATGAAGACTTAGTATATCGCACGTATTGACAATTGCATTGTATGCAGAATAATTATTGACACTATAAAAATAACGCCACAATGATGACCTAATCGACCATCATCCGGAAGAATAGAGCAATTAATGTTAAGATTGATGTATTATGTTATATGTGTGTTTATACCTGTGTTATTTGTTGTTAAAAATCAATATATCTTTATAAAAAAACAAGTAAAAACTGCACAAACTCACTGAAGCCCACACCACATAGCCTTCCAGCCTCTCTATTCAAATTATCTATGACGCTGAGCCCAAGGCCTCTCAAAAATAGAGCCATACCAACCCTAACCGAGGGAAAAGAAGGCTTCAGAGCACCATGCTCAGGCCAGCTTATCTCTATGATAGTTCCAGTAGATCAACACTCACATGACGCCTCTGTTTTCAAAGAGAGCGAAGAATACTGGGAGTCAGCTTTCTCGATGAGAAATCTAATGATCAGAAACTCCATATGTTCCACAGGTCTAATTCTCATCATTTTTATAGATGCTGCTGGGCTAAGGCAAATAGCACCATGGCCATGGGAGAATCACAGGCGACAGTAAGTCTACAATTGCATATACTCAAATAAGATTGCGAGAACCAATGTGAAGTGAATTCCATCCTTCACCTAATGTCAGGAACAGGCATGGATGTCAGGATCGACCATTTTCCAAAACTCACGGGGGGAATGGTGTTGAAAAATTTTATAATGCAGACTCGTGATCCTACTATCCATTCCCTAATATAGACAGACCCTGTGTAGCCCCATCGTCTTGTTACATTCGGTGTATACAAAGCAGAGATCTCTAAAAGCAGAAGGACTAAGACAAACAACACAGACCGAGCAAAAAAAGTTCAACTTACGGCCCGCGGCAATAGAAAGATCCGGAATATGAGCAATGGATCCATCGGCCACTCATGTTCAATCAGAAGCATCGATCTATTTGTATGAACAGAATAGCAATGAAAGGATGCCACCTGCAGCTCTCCACGATCAACCAGACTTTGAACAAAAGATAACTAGCATGCAACAGACGTTCATAGCACGACCGCCCACACCTTATGGGCGGCACAATCCACCCGCGACACTAAGGCTACATCCGCCCCTCTACAATCCAATTGGGCCAAGACTTGACTTTAGCCATCTGCCACTTGCAGCAGAGTTTGAAAACATACACTGTACCTGGCATCTACACTCCAGAGCTTAAAGGGGACCTAAAATTCTTTAGGGAGGCCACATTGATCCATT
>BHFT01016879.1:0-14514 GCA_004320025.1 Laticauda laticaudata
TTCTGGAACAGAGCTGATGTGGTTCCCATCTGCAAAAAAGGTGAAAAAATAGAAACTATTAGACCAAATCAGACTAACATCAAATACCCGGGGAGGGAGATTTGGAAGGAAGATAATTAAAAACAGATTTGCCACATCTACAAACAAGTAAAGTAATCAACCTAGCCCAGTCAAAGAGGTGGTACAGTCACCTGAATCTTGAACATAAAGAAAGAAACCCGGATCTTGGGTCTTAGTTGGACAACGCAGCTAAATATGAGCCAGGAAATGTGCAGTAGCAGCCAAAGAAAGCTAATGCAATCCTAAAGTTGTATTACAAAGGGATACCAGTCAGGATCAAGGGAAGTACTAATAGAACTTCTATAAAGCGCTTAGTAAGATCACACCTAAGAATACTGCATCCAGGTTTGGTTTCACGCCACATTATAAAAAAAGATGTTTGAGACTCTAGAAAAAGTACAGAGAGAGCAACCAGGATGATTAGGGGACTGGGAGGCTGAAACATATAACAAACAGTTTTTGCAAGGAAGCGGGCTTGTCTAGTCTAGTAAAGAGAAGGATCGGGGAGACATGATAGAACGGTCGTCCATATTTGAGGGTGCCACAGGGAGGAAGGGTTAAGCTATGTGTCTAAAGGCACCTGTATTGCCAGAACAAGGAATATATGTGAGGAAAGCTGAACAAGGAGAGATTTAGAAACAAGATTTGGGAAACAAAAGGAAAAACGTTCTTGACAGTTGAGAACAATCAACCATTGGAACAGAAGTTGCCCTCGGAATTGTGGAGGATCATCAGTTGAGAACTTTCAAGGGAAGAGATTGACTGCCATTTGTCAGAAATGGTGTAGGGTGTCTTGACTGGGTGGGGGGTTGGACTAGGATGACCTACAAGGTCCCTTCCAACTCTGATTATTCTCGTATTATCTATGATAGTAAAATGTAGGTTTTTACTTTCCAGTAAACGGTTAAGTAGAAGTTCCAACAAGCAGTCCAAAGTCAATACACAGTTAAAGACAGTCCCGTTTTCAGTCCAGGTAGGGATAATCCCAAATATCAAAGTCCAGTAACATAAAACAGTTCAGTAACAGACTACGAGCAATCCAAAAGAAAGAATAACAACCAGCAACAGTAAATAGTGAAATATGGCCAGAACAAAAAAACAGCCAACATCAGAACACGAATTCAATAGCAACTGATACAACAGAGGACAAACCCAGATTTCTCGGCTCCATTTTATGGCCGATTGAGGAACCACACCCAATTACAATTTTTAGCATTCCCTTAAAGAAGACAGTGTTTAAATGCTATCCTGCGCTGTATATATTTCCAACCCAACTGTAGGCGTTAACTTACAATTCCTTACATATACAATGCCAAAATTTTGATGACATTGATCCTGAAGCACCAAAGAATGGAAGCGTTTGAAAACTCTGGTACTAGAAAAAGATTCTTGGCCAAAGTCCCTTGGACTGCAAGGCGATCAAACCAGTTATCCTAGAGGAGATCAACCCTAACTGCACCTCTTTAGATCCTGAAGATGAAACTCAAAGACTTTGGCACCCACCTCCCACCTAATGAGAAGGAAGGACTCTCTGGAGAAGAGCCTAAAGCTGGGAACGATTGAGGGCAAAAGAAGAAGGGGACAACAGAGAAGGAGGTAGCTGGATGGAGTCACTGAAGCACTGAAGGTGTGAGCTTAAATGGTCTCCAGAAGATGGTAGAGGACAGGAAGGCCTGGAGGAACATTGTCCATGGGGTTGCAATGAGTCAGACACAACTTCACTTCTAACAACAACAAACCATGATTCTTCAGTGTTATTATGACTTTCACTAAATGAATGTATTATAACAGTCACTAAATGAATGCGTAGAATCAGACTAGTTTATTAATTGGATGAGGGGCCATGAGGAGATCTCAGAGTTGCAGGCTATTTTTTTTTTAATTTCATTTATTTAAAACATTTACAGACACCCATCTTATAGCCAACTTTGGGCAGCTCCTTGGCTGGAAAGCTAAAAGAAAATATATTAAAATACAGTAAAGCAACAGTGACCCACTTGGGAATTGTTCCTATAAAATTTTAATTTATAAAATCACCATGAGTGGAAGTGAACTCGAAGATGAATAAAAACTCCTGTATTGATCAGCAGAGGTGTTAAACCTTGGCAATCAAGACTTGTGGACTTCAAGTCCCAGAATGTCCATTAAGCACGTGGGGAATTTTGGGAGTTGAAGTCCACAAGCCTTAAAGTTGTCAAGGTTGGACACCCCTAGTCTGCAGTTTCCCTAGCAGTTTTGTTTTAAAAAGAAAACCTTTCTTAGGATGTGATTTTTAACGGGATGGCAGGGAAGAGTTCCTAGCAGCCCATGTTAACACCCAACCCAATCTCTTCCAAGATCAATGTGGCTTCCTCTTACCAAGCGGGCATCGGGTTTAAATCAACCCCATCTCAGCTCCTTTTGGGTGCATGGAGTCTTCATTCCATGATCCTCCGTCAAATAGCTATGAAGGGGCTTCAAGATCATCACATCTGGAAAGCGAAATCCAACCTCGGCTTGGGGGCCGAGATGGTCATCGCATTGGAGGTAAAAGAAGGGAGAAGACATGGAGAGGAGGAGACAGCCCTTCCCCTTTCACGGGGTCGCCCCCTGCCCACATCTGGGCGATGTAGCCGAGCCCGAAGCCCTCTTTGACTCTGCGCAGAGGTTTCCCTAACGTCCACCCGCGACTGGCTGGGCTATAGCTTACCCCGCTTTCTCTCGAGACCCCCACCCACCCCACCCCATCCCCGAACAGCCTCGGCTCGCTGTTTCCCCAATCCTTGAGGCGCCTTCCGCCCCTTCCCCTCGCCTCCCCGCGGTGGAGCAACGCCCCCAACCCAACCCAACCTCCGGCGACCTCGCCCGCTTCTTTGCCTGACGCGCAGCGCGCATTCCCAAAGACGCCCCCTCGCTTTGTTTCTTTCTTTCCTTCCCCCACCCGGACGCCCACTCCTCCCAGTTTCTATCTTCCAGGCTAGCCATCCCCTTAGGACTCCTTCTCCAGCTCAGAGTCCCCCTCCCCGCGCTGCTTTCTCCCGCCACCTTCCCTCCTCACTTTCGCTGAGGAGACGCGCCGCCGCCGCCCCCAGCGCTCCCCTGGCACGCAACCGTGTTTCCACACGCGCGTACATCCCCCACTCCACCCCCTCCGCCATATCTCCACGCGCGTATACCATCCCCACGACATTGTGAGAGTGCGTGTAAGGAACTTGCAGCCTTACACACACACACAATTTTTCTTCCCAAGAACTCATCAGCGTTGGTGAGAGTTCACTGCTAGGAGGAAACTTCGTCTACATCTGGGAGTGCACGTCCACATTTTCCCTCTTTTTCAGGTTTAAATAAAATGACAGTGCTCTCCATCTCCCCCCACCAATTCCTCAAAAGAGTTTGAACCCCTTCGATTTTCCAGTGGCTACATAGTTTGCAAGGACACCCACCATTGATTGTGGGCTTCAGATCCAGACACCTCCCAAAAGATGGTCTGGTTTTGCCCCCAACTGTTCCAGATCATTAACTTCCTGGGGGAGGGGGGAAGCAGGAGCCTATTTGCAAATGACATCCCCATTTCAGCCTTCAAAAGAATTACAAGATTAGTCCCTTTAAATGCAAACTTTGCCTGGGCACACCCCAAAACATAAACTATTACAAGGTACAGCAATTTTCATGTTACAAAATTATTAATATTTAGGGAAGGAGTGGGTGGGAGGAGAGAAAATCCTGGAAAACCCAAATTCCAAAAAAGAAGCCAATCTAAAAGTGATGAAACTCATTTCCTGTCAGATTATAAGAAGCAAGAAAAAGCAGCATGGAATGAGGGAAAGAAAAAAGGAAGGTACCTTGTTAGGATGGTTTTTGTTCCCAGCTTCTGAAATTCTCCAATCCTAGCTCTCTAGAAGTTTGTTTGCATTCTCTAAAAGATGCTGAGAATGATCTTAAATCAGAATATAGTTTAATTTGTTCAGATGGCTGCTACTGCATCCCAAATGGGGGCAAATCCTGGATTTTTATGCTTTCTTGTTTAAAAAGTCTTCCTGCCTTTGTCTCCAGCCCTTAGCCACTCTGGTTGTATTTGAAAGAGTTCCATCTGAATTCCCCACCCACCTCCATCTCTTTCGCTCTCTTCCCCCCAAACCTTTTTCCGCTGTTTCTTACATTCATACCATTAGTTGTGCAAAGCATAATTTCTCCATTTATTCATGCTCTGCAGGGGATCAAATACCACCCTTCCGATTTTCTACACGGTCCTAAAGAAAGCAGAATTACAGCAGAGAAACTCCAGAAACTCAAAAGGCCCTGAGCAATGCGGTTTTTGGAAAAGGTCAAAATTGTAGACTTGCTACATCCCCCAGAACTTTTGAAGGACAAGATGGGTCAGAAAAACTGGGAGAGTGACGGGCTGGCAGAAACCATGATATGTGAGATAAAAAATGATGCAACACTGCTGCATTTATTAATAAGAACAACACGCCACTGCACTCTGAAATTCAAGGCAAATTACAGGTAGCTCTTGACCTACAAACATAATTAACCCCAGTGGTGGGATTCAGCCAGTTCACACCAATTTGGGAGAACTGGTTGTTAAGTTTCTGAGCAGTTTGGTGAACTGGTTGTTGGAAGGAATCATGAGGGCAGAGAATCGGTTGTTAAATTATTTGAATCCCACCACTGATTAACCACCACCCCAATTTTCTATTGTTAAGCAAGACTGTTGTTAAGTGAGCTGGGACCCACTCTACAAACCTTTTTATCACAGTTAAATGAAAGGTTATTAAGCACACCTGCCTTCCTCCATTGATTCTGCTTATCAGAAGCTGGTTGGGAACACCACAAAGGGGGATTACATGAGCCTGAGACAATGTAATTGTCATGAATACACTCCAGGTGCCAAGTGCCTGAAGTTTGACCACATGACTGTGGGGGTGCTGCAACAGTCATAAGTGTGAAAAACGATCATAAATCACCACTGATCAGTGGTGGGATTCACCACTTCAGTGAAGTGAACCAGTTCACTTCAGCATCATTGATCAATGGTGGGATTCAGCCAGTTCACACCGGTTTGAGTCAACTGGTTGTTAATAACCCCCCCCCCCCATCAAAGTGAATCTTGAGCGCTGCGCTGCAATGGAGAAATGTGCAATGGAGCTGCTGGTGCGAGAGAAAGAGAAGTCTGCTTTCCCTCTTTCTTCCCCCTGCCCTTCCTCCTTCCCTCCTGCCA
This sequence comes from Laticauda laticaudata, assembly GCA_004320025.1. NCBI lineage: Eukaryota > Metazoa > Chordata > Lepidosauria > Squamata > Elapidae > Laticauda > Laticauda laticaudata. Next base: position 5,261 of record BHFT01016879.1, read on the forward strand.
GCAGCTCATTGCCCGTTTCTCCATTGCAATGCACTGCCCAGGATCCACTTTGATAGTGGGGTGGAGATGTGTAATTTAACAACTGGTTAGCTCAGGGTCAGGTTGGACAAGGCCTCCCATGACAGCCAACCTGATCCTGGGTGAACTGGTTGTTAAATTATTTGAATCCCACCATTGGGGCTGATGCAACTTCAAACTGTCACTGGCTGTATGTCAAAGACAACCCATGCAGAGATCTCCACAGGAAGGGATCAAAAAATCAGCCAAACTCCCATCTTTTTCTCAAATGTTATGGTGCATGTAGGAACGGAATGGGACCTTGATTGCAAGCTTGTGGCCCCCATTTTGTTCTTTGACCTCCTTCTAAAATCCATGGAAAAACATCTCTGCTTTAAAATTGTTCCCATCACAGCAATCCTGTAAAGTAGATTGAATCCAGATTCACCTAATGAGTTTCTATGGGTAAGAGTTGATTTGAATCTGGGTTCACACACCATAACATATTCAGGCATGAACTGTGGTTTACAAATAATGCTGGTGAAGATTGTGAAGATGACACACTTTGGATTATGGTGATCTAGTCTGCACCGGGGAAATTAAAACAAAAAACAAATTATGGGATGCTTAATATGCGAAGGGATTAAATCCATGACAGATAGAAAGCTGTCACGCCAATTGATTTAATCGTAATGCTGAACCCAGGAATTTGGAACATATATTACGCTAAACCTAAGATGGACGAATCCAGGGTTAAAATATTTGAAGAATCTAGGGGGCAGCAAAGATAATTTCATTATGTTTTTGCTGCCACCTAGTGATCTGGAGTTTGATGGCCCATATTTATAAATAGTCCTTGCTTTTGACCACAATCCAGACCACAATTTTCAACCTTAAGCAAGGAAGGCAATGAGTCATGCTTGATTTTACAACCTTTTTTTGCCATGATTGTTCAGAAAATGACTGCACTTATCAAGTGAATCGTATGATTGTAAAGTGAATCTGGTTTTCTCTACTGCTTGTCAGAAGCCAGAAAGAAAAGTCATAAATGGTGATCTCCACAGGAAGGGATCAAAAAATCAAGGTGGCCTCACATCCAAGCAACCAAAGTGCCTAGAATGCTGCAATCATTGAAAATGCCAGTTTGCCCAGTGCTGGAATTTTGAACACAGAGCTGTGGGGATACTGCAAAGGTCATAAATATGAGGACTGGTCATGTCGCTTTTTTCAGTGCCAGTGTAACTTTAATTGGTTGAAAGTCAAGAAGTACCTAGGGAAACCCTACATTAAGCCATTATTTGCTTTATTGTAGTTTTTTTTTTATCAATCAAACTCCCTTACACTTAAATCTGTAGTGGTCTGAGTAATACATTTGAAGCTTTGCTTCATGCTATAAGCACATACTCGTGGACATGACTGAAGGAAATAGCTGAAATATAATAAGCTAAGTCAGAGCGCAGGACTAGTTGGGGACCCTAACAAAATCGGCTGAAAGGCTACCAGGACCTTAGTCATGTTTCAGTGATGTCCTCAGAGAAGGTCAAGAAGGTGAGTCAACAGCCTAGGTGGTAGAATCAAGCTTTTCCCTAGTCTTTATTTGCACCATGCCCATAAACCAAGCAAAGCTTCAACTGTACTATCATGGCAACCCCTGCCCCATATTCTCTCTGTGAAAAATACAGGGCCAGGAGAATATGACAGTGAAGTTAGATCCTTCTCTCTTATGGCAGATCAGTGCATCCAGTGAGTGAGTCAGGAAAAGCGTGTCAGAGATTCATGAATCTGCCAGTTATGTGTTATAATATATTTCACAAGAGGCAAAAATTTTGGGGACAGGCCATTTCTTTCAGCCTCCCTGAAATCTGGTGGTTTCCTATCACTGATAGCTCCTTATGTTCAATGCCCCTTCAAGTTTTGAACAACTAGGATGTCCTCCAGATATCTTCAAACTACAACTTCCAGGATAGCCAGTTTGGGATAACAGTTTGTGTACTAGCCTAGAAACCAGGAGACAATGAGTTCTAATCCAGCTTTAAGTATGAAAGCCAGTTGGATAACTCTGGGCCAATCATCAGGAAATGGTGAGTTAGAGTTCCATCTTAGGCATGAAGGAGACTGAGTGACTTTGGACCAATCACTAGGAGACAGTGAGCTATAGTCCTGCCTTAAGCATGAAAGTGGCTGCTTGACTTTGGGCCAATCATCAGGAGATGGTGAATTGTAGTTCAGTCTTAGGCATGAAAGCCATCTGGGTGACATTGAGCCAATCACTCTTTCCTAGCCTAATCCATCTCACAGGTTATTGTTATGGAGAAAAGAGGAGGATGAAGAGGTACTATGTATGATTGCCATCTTGACTTAAAAGGTAAAGGCTCCCCTTGCACATACGTGCTGATCATTTCTGGCTCTAGGGGATGGTTACAAAGCTGAAGAGCCAGCGCTGTCTGAAAATGTCTCTGTGGTCATGTGGCCGACATGACTAAATGCTGAAGGCGCACAGAATGCTGTTACCTTCCCACCAAAGTGGTCCCTATTTTTCTGCTTGCCTTTTTTACATCCTTTCAAACTGCTAGGTTAGCAGAAAGTAACAGGAGCTCACTCTGTTACATGGTGCTAGGGATTCAAACTGCCGAACTGCCAACCTTTCTGATCGACAAGCTCAGCATCTTAGCCACTGAGCCACCATGTCCCTCTTGACTTACTTATAGATTAATAAAGATAGGATAAAATAAATAAACAAATAAACAAATAAACAAATAAACAAATAAACAAATGAACAAATGAACAAATAAATAAATGTCTGAGAACTATTGTCCCCAAACAAACACCTGGAAGGCACTGGGATCTGGAAGGGAGATCAACAGGATAAGGACAGCAGATGGCAGTTCTCGGTTGACCTCAGAGTTCAGAAGCTGAGCATATCTAGGCAAACCTAGGCTGGTTCATTAGCAGAGCCATTGTTTGGTCTATTATTGAATAACCTACAACTGACAAGAGTTAATGCTTAAATATACAAAAAACTAAGTCCTTTTTTATGGTATTGCTTACCTTATGGAGCATCAAAGCTCCTCCAATCAAGTCAGCCCTTTCTTGACTAGCATTTGGGAAAGCCTTAAAAACATGACTGTTTTCTTTGGTATGGTAGTTGGGAAGTTAATGGCACCTATGACATAAGGGCCCTATTAAGTGCTCATTAATGCCACTGAGTGTCACTGTATTGTTGTTACTGGTTGTTTATTTGGCCCCAAATTACTGTTGCTAAGAGAGACATTTGTTAAATGAATTTTGCCCCATTTTATGACCTTTCTTGCCATAATTGTTAAATAGATTATGCAGCTGTTAAGTTATGGCTGTTAATTAAATCTGGCTTCCCATTGATTTTGCTTGTCAGAAAGTTGCAAAAGGTGACCACATGACCCTGGGACATTATAACCGTCATAAATAGAAGCCAGTTGCCATGCATCTGAATTTTGATCATGTGACCATGAGGATGTTGGTCGTAAGTGTGAAAATGGGCCTGAGTTTTGCCAGTGTTTCTTGTAACTTCAAATGTCAATAAAAGAGCAGTTGTGACTCAAATACTATTGAATGGAGGTGTGGAAAGAAGGGACTTAGAACTGATCCAATGAGACTTTCTGATACATGGTTTTGAGTAAGGAGCGAAAAAAGTTTGAGAAGAATTGCTGCAAAACATTTTTTACTCATCCACTGGCTCATACAAAGCCAAAATGGAATAAACTGCACTACTGTTTAGTATGATATGGGAGGCCAGGAATTTATTTTTCGCCGGTTGCTACATAATTTTTGTTCACATCAAGTACTGGATTCATAGCTTGTAATTACCAGATATCAAAAGCTATTGATACGCATTCAATCAACCAAAGAACTCCAATGCTTCTTTGGTTATTAACATACTAAAGGCTTCAGTTAATGTCCTCCTCTCTGGACAGCCAACAGCATTAAAAATGACTTTATATTTGAATTTCAGAATGAACCGAGAGCACCCTGTCATATTTGGCTGCTTTCTACTTGTTTGTATTCAGGCTCCTATAACAAGTTTCAGTTGTACTTGGAATAAAATGAAAGAAAATCCAAAAGCGCCATTTGATCCTGTTCTGTTTTCTTTTCAAAATGCAAATAGCTTTGGTTAAAAAAATGATTTATATTTAATAAGTAAACATCCATATTGGTTTTTATAAAGAGAAGAGAAAAGCTAATGCTGATTCTGCTGGAGTAGACCTACTGTAAGCACCACATAGACACACAAATACACACACACAATATTTATACACACCGGTATATATAAAATAAACCTTAGGGAACCCAAAAACACTTTTGGGTTTTGTTGTAAGAAATCAAGACTTTAAAATTCTTAAGCAGATCAAACCAACATGGAACAAATCATGCAATTAACTTTTTTTAGGAGATTAATGCTATCAGGTCATCCAGCTGCCTAGAAAAACATGTATTTAAACAAACACATCTGGAGATCAATCCTGTTGAGGTGGATCTTCCTATAATTCTCATTTCTTTGCAGGTTGCTTTGAGAAAGATATAAGTTGCCAGTAAAGGAGAATATTTTTAGCTTGGAGTTGAAATGAGGGAACCTTGATGCTCTCTGAACTTGCTTGTTTTCTTACAGACAATTCATTATCCAAGCTAGGTAACATCATCAATGCTAGCGATGATAAGATCATCATGACTAGCACTGATTGTGTTACCTAGCTTGGATAATGAATTGTCTGTAAGAAAACAAGCAAACTCAGAGAGCATCAAGGTCCCCTCAGAGATATGAGAATTGAATGACTGTAGAATGGCAGCTGTTGGAGCCTTCATACACAGGAATTGTATACCTATTCATGACATCGAGGGTGTATGAAATAAAAGATTGTGGCTTTTGGGCCCTTCTTGTCCACCCAAAGTCATAGAGCTGGCAATAAACAGCACATGCAATAAACAGAGAATTTCCCATGGTTTCAACACAGAGCAAGCCTTAGTAGGAAACTCCTATGAGTTTCAGAGATATTCCTGTCTACAATAATGTTAAAAATAGTTTCAATACTGGCAGGACAGATTTTATTGTAATTCAAGGTCAACGGCTCTGCTCATTTTCAACTATGCTGCTATTTGTTAGATCAGCCTCCCCTGACCATAGTCTCCTCCAGAATTGTAAGACTTCAACCCCCAGAATTCCACCCTCAGGATAGTCATCGCTGAGAATTCTGGGAATCAAATTATGGAGAAGGCTGGCTTATCTGGAGACTGTCAGGGAAGGATCTGGCAAAATCCCAGCATGCTGTGTTCATAAAACACATCAAACCATAATGTAGTCATCTATATTCTTATGTAGTTGCTGCAAAAAATAATCTGTTTTGGAATATGGATTTTGTGGAAACTAGAGCAGAATATTAACTGAATTCTAAACACACAGAAGTTTGACTTTGTGGTTCTGACCATTATTTTGACTCTTTAAATCTTGGATTCATTCCTGAAGAATCCTGACACATTCCTGAAGAATTAAGCAGCAGCTAAAAGAAAAAGAAGAATCCCATGAAGCATCCATCAGTTATGATTTTTATATCAGAATATTGGATCCTCTCTTGGCTTAAGCAACCTTCCATCTTCTCCGAATTTTTAGAACAAATTCATAGTGGAGCAACAAAATACTTTTTACAAATATTTGCTTGCCATCTTTTCTTGTGGCATAACATTTTCCTTGCCACATTTGAGAGGAGTTTTCTTTCCTTGTTCCTAAGTAGGGGAGGGAAATAAATCTCCATTTTGTATATATTCAGTTGACTCTCATAAAAGTCCCAAAGAATAAACCTATTTTCTGGTTTGAAATCACAGTCCCCCCACCTTGCTTACTCATTGCAACAAGAAATAAGTTATCCTAGGGCAGATATTTTCCATTGACATTCATCCAAATACATTTTCAGACTGAGACAGAGTGAGTAGCTATAATTAAAAGACATTTTTACCCACAAAGTCCCAGCTTAATTCTTCCTGGGCTATTTACATTACTACCAATCACAGGGAATGCAGGGAGGAAATAATTTAACGTCACTATTCTGACTAATGGTTTTACCATTGCATTATCAACCCAATTAAGAGCTGAATTAAATTGACATTAGTGAACGCTTTCATAGATACTCAGTTTTTCTTTGCTGTTAATAAATTCTGGGCTAAGTACATTTCTGTTTCATTAATAAAAGTAGTGTTGGTTCTTATTTTAAGGTGTCTTAAATATTAACAGCTAACACGCTAAAAGAAAGCAATTCCTTTTAACATAATAAAAATATTTTTCTGATTTGCAGCTTGGCCATGCCATCTGAAACCCAGGGCAATATGTTTTTCAACTGAGCTCATGTTTAACATTCAGGAGAGATAATTTTCTTTCAGTCTAATAACCTTCCTGTGAACCAAGCTATTTGATGTTTGAAACAAAGGCTAGAAAACAGTTCATGAAAGGTTTACAGGTATTCTTCACTTACTGACTACAATTGGAACTGGCAACTGTCATTAAGTAGGTGCGATTGTAAAGTGAACAAACACATGACCACACTTGATGTATAATAGTAGTTCATCAATTCTGGATGTGGTCATTAAACAAAAAACATGAGTTATTAAGCACAACTTCTCAACTTGCAACTTCCTGCCAGCTTTTCCATTGCCTTTGCTTTGCTTGTCGAAAGCTGGATGCAATGGTCGTAAATGATAATCATGTGACCATGGATGCTGCAGCTGTCATAAATGTGTGTTGTTTGCCAAGTGTCTAAGTTGCAATCACATGAGTGCAGGGACACTACAACTCATCTTCCAAGCCTTGTTGTAAGCATCCTCATGCAGCACTGTCATAACTTTGAACTTTAAATAGCAATAGCACTTAGACTTGTATACTGCTTTACACTGCTTTACAGCCCTATCTAAAGCCCATGTCACAGTGAACCAACGGATGCAAAGAGGATGTAAAACGGACATCTGTTCGAAAACGCGATGTACTCACTGCCTCCATTTTGCTTCCTCTCTATCCGTCCAGCATCCATTTATTGACATTTCATCCGCTCGAGAAAGTTTTGGGCTGCACAAAAACTTTTGCGCGGAAAATGTATCCAGTTCGTCGTTCTAGCATCCCGCAACTGCATGCCGACTAACCGCATCTGTTATGCATCCGTTACGCATCCGCTATATCCGCTAGGCATTCCGCTGCGCCATCCAGCACACTCCATGCGCCCCGGACGCAGGGAAAGCAGAACGGACCGCGGAACGGATGCGAAACGAATGCAGAACGGATGTAATCACGGAAACAAAGCATTTAAAAATGGGAAAAAACGTTCGCAGAGGGGACCTATCTCGGATAATTAAGGATGTCTAGAGGATGCAAAAGGACACTACACTGCCTATAAAAAGGGGGAGCAACTCGCCTGCATCTCATTTTTTCTTCAGACAGCACCAAGCTGTGCAGAGCTCTGCAGCCTTCATTCTGGCTCTTCTCTTCACAGCATCCAGTCATGTCTACCGTGGATTGTGACAAAAGTCCTTTGGCAGCCACCAAATCCTTCTGAAGCAGTGCAGAACCATTCTACAGGCTCTGTGAACTCTATACTACGGGAAGAAAAAGGAAGGCACCAAAAAAAGTCTGGGTCCAAAGATGGTTCGCCAGAAGAGCAGAGACGGACTGTACAACAAAGTGATGGTGTGAGCTCAGGAGCGAAGACACTCGGTGCGTTCCAGGAACTTTCATGAGGAATGCCTCCAGCCATGGTTGATGAACTTGTGCAGCGGCCTGACACCCAGGTTGGACAAAGACAAACACACTTTCCCGCCAAGCCCTGGAACCTGGGGCTCAAAGGTGGCACTCACTCTGCGCCACCTGGCCCTAGGGACAGCCTACAGGAGCAGCTAGTATGGCTGGAGATGCCACCAACACCATTCAGCTTTGTTGTCAGAGAAGTGGTGGAGGCGCATATCGAAGAAAATACAATGGAGGAGCTCCCTCCAGTGCCCCTCCACTGAAGAAGGCTGGAAGAAAGTTGCAGAGCAGTGGTATCAGAAATGGAACTTCCCCCACACCGTTGGAGCCATCGATAGCAAGCACGTGGCCTGCAAAGCACCAGCCAAGTCTGAGTCCACTTATCACAACTACAAGGGCTTCTTCAGCATCATCCTCTTCGCCATGGTCGATGCTGCACAATCTCATGCGTACGCACTACCCAGTCTTGTAGAACAGGCTTGTGGACCGTCAACAAAGCAATGGGGATATGCAGCCTGGGGAATGAGGCAAGGGCAAAACCTGATCGACACTGCGGATGTGCAAGGCCCCAACAGAGCCTCACGTGAGGTGAAGAAGAGCGCAACCTCATGAAACACTGGTGCAACTCCCCAGCTGGAGCAGTGGAATGGCAAGACAGGATGGTAAATGCTTAATGGATGCTCCCTTCAGCTTGTCTCATCACACGGATGAGATTGGGCCATGTTTGTTTGGTTGGCCTACAATGAACAGGGCATTTAATAAAGAGTTGTGTTTATGTTGACATGTGTGGATAATTATTACATTATTATTGATAATGAAGGGGCATAGGTGTGGCATCTGGGAGGGTGGACCATACAGTCCCACTATGCTTGTGCTGGAGGTTTACTTATCCCACAGCTATTACCCATCCCAAAGGTATCCCTGCTCATTCCTCAGGTATCCCTGCCCACCCCACTGCTATCTTAACCCATCCCACAAGCATGCAAAGGCTTAAACCATTTCTGAAATTTTCCACNAGGTATCCCTGCCCATCCCACTGCTATCTTAACCCATCCCACAAGCATGCAAAGGCTTAAACCATTTCTAAAAGTTTCCAGCAAGACTTTTTTAAAAAAAAGAAACGAAGCAAGTGTATGAATCAAAAATAGACTTTATTAACAAGAAGCTATAAAACAAAGTCTCTGGCACTCCTCTTGGTTGCTCAGTCTCAGGGGTGAAGGGTCCAGGTGCTGTGGAGGTGGCTGGTACTGGAGTGCTTGTCATCAACTCCTCCAAAAGCAGAAGCAGCAGAAGCTCCAGCCCCAGAAGAGCGAGCCTGTGCTGAAGAAGCCCCAGCAGAACCAGAGTGAGGGCCAGGGGGTGGGATGGTAGCCCTGTATCTCTTGCAAGGGCTGGCAGCAGATGGCTGAATCTATGCCATAGATTTATGATTGCATTTGATTGATATCCTAATTAATGGTATTTTCCTAATAACCTGTACTTTACTTTATTTGTTCAATTTGTT
>BHFT01016881.1:0-10017 GCA_004320025.1 Laticauda laticaudata
ACCAGTTCTCCGAACTGCTTAGAATGTTAACAACCGGTTCTAGCGAATAGGTGCGAACTGGTAGAATCCCACCCCTGACAATAAGTTTCATTCATTCCTATATATTTATTTATTGTTGCCTAAGTGAAACAACAACAAAAATATTTCTATTGTTTTCATCTCATTTTTCTGACTTATCAGAATTGTTTTGAAATTATTTAGCTCCTCAAGTGTTAGCATCCCATCCAAATTTGTGTCATCTGCAAATTTGATATTGACATTCCCTTCACCTCTTTATCTGGGTCATTTGAAAAAATAGAAGACAATGTCTGAACTGTAAAGTACAGTAAATATAGCTTTTTATTTTTAACTTAATGTAAAATAAATGTTTTGGCTGATTTTGAGTCTCCCCGATATGGTAGTCATATAAATTTAATATATTATTAGTGTTTTTGTTGCTTTTGTTCCTAATTGCCTTTCTTTTTTGCTACATGTTACTAGCTCACATAATTGCAGCAAGAGCTTTGAAAATAATTCAGTGAGGATTCTTCCAATCCACATATTGGTATACAAATTAGAAAGCAGAAATTTAGACAAACAAACTGATATCTCATTAGCAAAAAGCAGGCAAACCCCTCCAATTTTTCAAGGCTTCTTAAATTAGTTTTCAGTATTTTCAAGTTGATCTAGAAGGAGAAATCTCTTGAGAATGTAGAATGTTAGTGTAGCACATTAATTAGGTCGGTCTTTGAGCTCATGATATAAAGCTCCAAGTGCTGACATTGTTGTTCATTTTGAAATCAAAAAGATTAAATGTAAGAAGAGAGGAATATATATCTCCGGTATAATCTTATTCATATTCTAAAAACTTTGCTACATAATTTAATACAAAAAAATAGATTGACTTAGTGGTATGTCTGTTTCTTCCAACATTCCTTTTCCATAGATTCTCAGATAGGATACACCTTCCAGAAGCTGTTTCTCTTGGTTCTTCCGATAGCTTTTTTTTTATGAAGCAACTTAGAACTAGGGAGAAATTTCTTGATAGTTAGAACAATTAATCAGTGGAACAACTTGCATTCAAAAGTTGTAAATGCTCCAACACTGGAAGTTTTTAAGAAGAGATTGGATAACCATTTGTCTAAAGTGGTGTAGGGTTTTCTGCCAAAGCAGGGGTTGGACTCCAAGGTCCCTTCCAACTCTGTTATTCTATTCTATTCTATTCTATTCTATTCTATTCTATTCTATTNCTTCCAACTCTGTTATTCTATTCTATTCTATTCTATTCTATTCTATTCTATTCTATTCTATTCTATTATCATGAAAAACTATGTTCTGAGATTAAATATATTCCCTGCCCGTTTATCTAGACTGATTACCTCCTTAATTTTGCTTTTCCTCTAAAGATTCAATGCACATAGAGGACATGGAGGCAGTGCAGAAACTACAAGATCTTCTCCATGAAGCCCTTCAGGACTACGAGCTGAGTCAACGTCATGAGGAACCACGACGTGCAGGAAAGCTGCTGCTGACCCTGCCTCTCCTGCGGCAAACAGCGGCCAAAGCTGTGCAGCACTTCTACAGCATCAAACTGCAAGGCAAAGTCCCCATGCACAAACTCTTCCTTGAGATGCTAGAGGCCAAGGTCTGACCTGCCCAGCCCTACCTGGAGAGCCCAGGAAACAAACTGGAAAGAGAAGCAGCCGTGAAAAGGAAACCAAAAATGGCAGCTAGCTTTTATTTTCAATCATTTACTGTGGAGGAATTATTTAACGTTCATCTGGCAGCCTGCCATCTGAAGATTATCATGTACAGAGATGGAAACTCTTTTAATCAAGTTTTTTTTTTTAAATTTGTGGGAAATTCACAACTAAGCTCTTGCACTTGCAGAGGGAACCAAGGAAAATTTGGAGTCCTTGAGCAGTGATGCTCTTTGCACTATCTAGGGCAGCTGATTCCTAGCTTTTTCCACCTTCTAAGGAAAGGATGTGGAGATTTGAAGCAGGATATGGTGGGGTAAAAAACAAACACAGCATTTATAGCATGGTGGTATGAGAGGATTTTTTTTTTTTAAATGTGGGCATCAGTAGACCTGGCACTTGATATGGGGTGTCAAGGCACAGGCCCATGTGCCAGTTGCTTCTTTGGAAAGGAGCACCTTTAGGCCAAATTCAAGTTATTTGTAATGTGTACATAGAGGCCTATTTCCTACTGGGAAGAGCAGGTGTGACTGTGTAAGATATTCTGTGATTTTGAGCATCTGGCTTTTCCTATTCTTGTGCAATCAGAACATTCTCAGTGGTAGTTGCTACACAAGCTGGAGATACGGTACATTTTGGGAGGAGGAAGGTCTTAGAGTTTCAGAGGATGCAGAGAGAACAGGTCCAGACCCTATCTTATTCAAAAAAAAAAATTCCAGCACAATTCCTTTCTTCTCTTTGGTGTGATATGATTTTAAAAACCTCTACTCTCCTTCTTTCTTCAACACCTGGTATGAATCTCAAGACTCGGACTGCCCACAACAATCAAGCCAAAATGAAAAGGTGTCCTGAACTAGGGCTTTTGTTCAGCTCTTTCAGCAAATCCTAATATTAGATAGATCCTTTTTTGGATTAGGAAAAAATATATCAAATCTTAATATGGACTCATGTTCCACATTAAGAGAATTATATCAAATTTCTTAAGGGAGATATTTAATACATATTCTTTTAATTTTTAGCTGTCCATCTGAATCCAACCTAAATAGCTGAGTGTAGGGGAATAAATTATTTTCAGGCTGTGCCAAAGTCAGCGGTATATGGGGATGGCTTCTATCTCTCTTCCTTTCCACTACAAGCCCACTTCCTAGAAAACTGCCATTGGGAGGACAGATCGCTCTTGCCAGAGTTTTGGTCACAAGATGGAAAGGCAAAAGTTGTCCAGCCTCGAATTTTCTTTAGTTGCAGACCTAACTCTCAGCTCTTATGAATGCCAGGTTAAAATCTGCTGGTATGTTTTCCCTCACCAGGTGGAAGATGGTAGAAGTAGAGCTTCAGGGTCATCAAAAATTGTCTTCCAAGTTGACCTGGGTTCAGACTATCCCTTTGGGAGATTAGTTGAATTTCATCAAATCGCCCTTTGGTGCCAAAAGCACAGCTAAATCTTTTCTCCTAATTTGTAATATTTCAACAAAAGGCAATGGTATTTAGGTTTGTGTTTTCAGACACTTTTTGAGTTCCAGCAATTAATTATACTCAAAGAGCCAAAGTAACAAAACAAATGAAGTTGGTTTAGAAAAGGAGTTGCCAAACGCACAAACTACCATATACACACACCAAAACCCCAATAAAAGACATTAAGACATGTTGGGGGGAAAGCCTATGGCCAAGTGGATGTTGTGCATTTTCTTCCCATCTCCTCTGCACAGATATTTTTCATTAATCTCTGCTATCTTGTAGTCCAAAGGATTTTTTTTAAAAAAAAGATAAAGAGGGGAAAACAAGAGAATGCCCAATTGTGCAAAATGTCCTTCATTTCATTTGATCATAAACAAAGTACTGCCATGCTACCCATTGGCAACTATTTGTGGCCAAAGTCCATTAAAATAGTAGAGTCTTATTATATTGTCCTCGCAGTTTTGTTTGGGGTAGTGTAAACCTCACTTGCAGAGAAATGGTAAAGGATACGCTGATTTCATTTTTACTCTTCAAAGTTTGAAATTTCGTTCCTCTCTTCACATAGGGTGGAAGGAGGGAGAAGATCTTTCCAGGTTAATTCCAGTGTGTTCCCTTACTATTTCTATTGTCCTAACAACAGTTTTTCTCCAAGACACTAATCATTGGTAGAAGAAAAAACAGGCTACCTGTTCCTCTTATAGAAATTCCCAGATATACCTTTTGGTGCCTCTGTTTGCAGATGTGCAGATCCACTGAAAGAGATTTTTGAGAGCCACTGCCAAAAATTTGATGCTAGGCCAGCTGGAGCAATAGTTTTATTTCATAAGATAGTTTCTTTTGTTCATGACCTAATGTTACAGGCATAGTTTAAATTTCAGTTGGGAGGTACATTTCAAAGGCGGCATATCCAAGAAGTATTCCTCTTTTTTACTTAGAGAAAATAATAATAATAAAAAAAATCAAACAGGAAGGAGGAAGATCAATGCAGAAACTATTATTTCTTGTTCCTGCACGGATGAAACTATGATTTGCTTAATTTTTTTAAAGCCACAATTTCCTTCATCATTCTATCTTGATTGAGTCTGAGTTTGAATAACTGTTGAACATATGGCATTTTTCAGGCAAAACCAAACATGTTAGATCAATTAACCAGTGGAACAACTTACCTCCAGAAGTTGTGAATTCTCCAATACTGGAAGTTTTAAAGAAGAGATTGGACAACCATTTGTCTACAATGGTATAGGTGTAAGGTTTCCTACCTGAGCAAGGAGTTGGACTAGAAGACCTCCAAGGTCCCTTCCAACTCTGTGATTCTTATTCTAAATTCAGATGACAAATCACATTATGACTTTAGTACAATGTGTGAACCTATTTTTTCATTGTACATAGCCTGCAGTCATTTGTAAGCTAAAGTAAAATCTCTTCACCTTAAATTTAACTCCTAGTGACTTGATGGATACATTCTCTACTGTTTTCTTAGTAGTAATATGGAAGTGGGCTTTTTTCTGGAGGGGGGGGGGCTTCCAGCCTAAATCTACATTTGTAAGATTTTCTGGGACTGTGATATCCAATTACTTATCACATTTGATCTTAAATCACTTTTGAGATCAGTTAAGATTGCTTAGCCTTGCAACTGATTGGGGCCATTCTTAAATTACCCAGACCCACAACTTCCAGCATTCAATCATCAGTAACAGCAGAATCTCTGACTCTGACATGGAAAAAACTGGGCCCATATCTTTGAGCCATCTAGAATATATTCTATAGGTGTATGATATGTCTTAGGAGAAATATAGATCCTGTTTCATTACTGGGCCCTTTTAGGATCATTAAAACCCACAGCTGCAACACTCTGTACTAAATAGACCATATAATATTCAGTGAAAGTAAGAGACCAAGAAAAAGAAAAGCATTTTCCTTCGTATTTGTAGGTGATTCAGTTGGCCTTCTGTAGGGCATAGGGGGGCTTTTGCAGTTTTGGTTTAGCATGATCAGTCATGTCCCAAAGGAAAACTACAATAATCTGCCACAGCAGTGATTTATGAGGGACTGAATACCCTCAACCAGCAATAAGAACAGGCAATCCCGTATGGAAATGTATTTGCGAACTTGCAAAGATATATTTTGTTCTTTACAGCAGTTTAAACAGTCTTGCATATACAATGGTTAAGTGTGAGGAAAGTCTCTTAAGTTCAAGAATGGTTTGTTATTTGCAAGTACAATTATAGCAATTCTGAAATCTTATCCAAATGCTAATCCAGGATTAGATTAGGCATGCAGGTAAGTGCCCTAATTAGGATATAGTGATGATGCTAGCAAAACTGCACCTTCCCAAAGCAGTGCATCATTCTGCTGAGCCTACACCCAAATCCTGTGATGTACTCTGTCCCATCCAAAGCTTTGCATATTTATATTTATATGTCTGTGAGACATAACCTTTTCTGTGAGCCCAGAAGGCAACAGATGCTGCTCTTATTTTACATTCCTCTCTGGAAATAGAGACCTCTGGCCTTGAATGGGGGAAAAAAATATCACTTCTTCGATTTGATGGAGATCAATTCAGATCACTCATTCCACTTGTATCTGAGAAATAATGGGCATTACTTTGGAGTGGAACGTAAAGGAACTTCAAACCCCCAGCCAAACAATATTGTTTTTGCCAAATAGGGGTCATTGTGTTGTTCTTCATAACTAGATGCCCATTCTGAAACTGTTAAAACTGTATTTTGAAACCAAGCTAAAACAACTAAAATAAAAGGGGAAAGGGGGAGGGCGATTATAAAGAAGGACTGAAGAATGTAAGCAGTTGAATTTTTTACATGTTTGAGCTGAGTTTCCAACCTGTAGCCTAAAATGATTGTGGCCCAAATCAGGCTCAGCTCCTATAGCTTGATGCTTAAGAGACACCCCTCTCCCCCCCCCCAAAAATGGGAAGCTTGTGCATTTAAGCAAGGTGTCACAGTTCAGAAGTAAAATCAACAATATCTACTCAATTTCTATTCTCTTTGGGGGGAGAAAAAGGACCTGTTTAAATAAAAAAATGTATTCTCGTGCTGCAGATAATTTCGAACTGAGAAATAAAACAATGTACAAATAAATCTGGTTGAAATGGCATTATTGCATATTTTGAAGCATTTAGCATCATCCCACACACAACATTGGTACGCTTGCCCTACCAGGTATCCTTTCTCTTTTATTCTACACTAAACACCTAAATTTATGCCATAAGCTTACATGTAAATTCGTCCAGCCAACAATGGTTTGGATATACCTAGATATACTTACCTACCCCACTAACCTGCTTTCCAGCTCTGTTTTCCTATGTAGGGTAACAAAAGAAGACCCAGCCAATCAGCTGGGACTGGGGAGGCAGAGAATAGATGGGGGTGGGGCCAATCAGAGGTGGTATTTCAAACTACTCAAAATTTCTGCTACCGGTTCTCCAGAACTGGTCAGAACCTGCTGAAAACCACCTCTGCCCCCAATGCTATCTGATTGTTCCACATGTCTAACCGGGTGGGTGTGTCCCAGGGTTCCTCCCTAAAACTATACCACCTGACGAGACAAGGAGGTATGTCTCTTCTGCTCCTGGCACCTGTCTTCTGGAATGGTTTTCACTCTGACATTTGGTTGGTCCCAACCACAGTGGCCTTTACAAAGCCAATAGAAATCTCCTCTTGGGTGTTAGGGCCAGGGTGACTGGAGTTAAAGAAGAAATTGTCAATTCCTGATCACATCTAACACAGCCAGGGTTTGGAGGCACAAGAGGGGGGTTATCACCTACCCTGAGGATCCAGGAAAGGTATTTCAGGAATGTCCTAAAGTGGACATCATGAAATCGTGCTAGTTATAGAAAGCCTCATAATTTCACTTCGCTTGGCTATCTCAAGAGATACTTTTTCCAGGTCAGATAAGATTAGGATCAATTCTTTTTTTAAGTTTGGAAAGGGTGTTCTGATTTTTCTTCCAAGTGCAATTAGAACAGATTATATTCAGTAGCTAAAGGAACAATCCTCAGTAGAAAATGAAGGGGGAAGGGGGAATCTTTGGATGTAGTTAAAAAAAAAACTGGCTGGAAAAATCAGTGAATGTAATTTAAAAAAAAAAAACACTGCACACATTTTCTGAATCAGTTGCATCCTCTGGGCTGCATCCCAGTTTCGGTGATAAATCAATGAGCCTTAAATTAGTTATGAAGTAAGTGCTATTATTTCAATGAGTGTACTCTAAAACTTTCTAAATATAGAATTAGACTTCTGTCTCTGCTAGTGGCTGTCCAGACTGATCACTGTCAGAGTCTAGTACCTTAGATGACTTGACTGGAAGGACATTGGTGTTAACCACTTCTCTTATGCTATGAATCACTGTAACTTGGTAACCTATCTTTAATGAACCTTATTTCAGAGATAATTTTTTATTTCACTTTCCAGGTCCTCTGCTTGGCATTTTGTACTTTCAGTGATCCTGATATTGTAACAGAGCCCACAGTCTGGATGCAGTCTGACCAGTCTTCCATATTTTAAAAAAAAATTGCCTTGAGTAGCCTGGCAATTGAATAGTTACCATTTAAATTATTTGCATTGTCTCCAATGGCACATTGGAAAATTAGAATTGTGGACGATTTTAATCCATGGTATAATTTGGAGTTTATAAGCATGCCACGTATAAGCATGACATATATATTGTCGCCCTGCCTATTTAACTTATATGCAGAGCACATCATGAGAAAGGCGGGGCTACATGAATCAAAAATTGGAATTAAGATTGCCGGGAGAAATATCAACAACCTCAGATATGCAGATGATATCACTCTAATGGCAGAAAGTGAAAAGGAACTAAAGAGCCTTTTGATGTGGGTGAAGAAGGAGAGTGCAAAAGTTGGCTTGAAACTCAACATTAAGAAAACTAAGATCATGGCATCCAGCCCTCTCAATTCCTGGCAAATAGATGGGGAAGGAATGGAGGTAGTGAAAGATTTTATTTTCCTGGGCTCCAAGATCACCACAGATGGGGACTGCAGCCAAGAAATTAAAAGATGCTTGCTCCTGAGGAGGAAGGCTATGGCAAATCTAGACAGCATACTAAAAAGCAGCATACTAAAAATCACCCTGCCAACAAAAGTATGTATAGAAAAGGCTTTAGTTTTCTCAGTTGCAATGTATGGCTGTGAAAGTTGGACCATAAGAAAGGCTGAGCGCCAAAGAATTGAGGCTTTTGAACTATGGTGCTGGAGAAGATTTCCGCGAGTCCCTTGGACTGCAAGGTGATTAAACTGGTCAGTCCTAGAGGAGATCAACCCTGACTGCTCTTTAGAAGGCCGGATCCTGAAGATGAAACTCACATACTTTGGCCACCTTGTGAGAAGGAAGGACTCACAGGAGAAGAGCATAATGCTGGGGACGAATGAGGGCAATAGAAGAGGGGGACGACAGAGAATGAGGTGGCTGGATGGAGTCAATGAAGCAGTTGGCATAAGCTTAAAAGGATTCCAGAAGATGGTCGAGGACAGGAAGGCCTGGAGGAACTTTGTCCATGGGGTAGTGATCGGTCGGACATGACTTTCCAGCTAACAACAACAAAGCATGCTACATCTACCCTGGAGGAGAGACTGCTTTAATAAAAGCAAGTGGCTCCTAAATAGGAGAATGAACAATGTTTATGATGTGCAGATATGATCTGGTTTCCACTTTGCTGTTCAGTTTTATGCAGTTAATGATTGACTGTATTCTTTATGGTTTTAACTCATTTTTGACTCAACTTACAACAGTTCATTTAGTGACAGTTTGAAGTTACAAAGGCACTGAAAAAAGTGAGTTATGACCATTTTTCACACTGATGACCATTACAGAATTCCCATGATTACATGATTTACATTCAGATGTTTAACACATGGTTCACATTTATGACTGTTGCAATATCCCGGGATCATGTGATCATCTTTTGCAACCTTCTGACAAGCAAAGTCAATGGGGAAGCCAGGTTCACTTAACAAAGTTGTTACTAATTTAACAACTGCAGTGATTCACTTAAAAACTCTGGCAATAAAAGTCGTAAAATGGGGCAAAACTCACTGAACAAATTTCTCACTTAGCAACATAAATTCTGAACTCAGCTGTGGTCATATGTCAAGGACTACCTATATTCTTAATGTGGACTTCTCCAACTTGGAATATTTCAGATGTGCCAGAGATCATAGTTTCCACATGGTTCAGGCAGCAGAAGAAAAATAGAAAAAGACTGATGTATGTCAATTTGAATTGCCCAGCCAGAATATAAATCTTTAAAAGAAGAAGTTTTTTGCATCATAGTATTCCCTGATGACAATGTGGATGAATTATCAAAGGAAATCTGCATTCTGCATTGATTTAGTGATAGGACAGCATATAAGCAGGCTCATCATCAAAAGAGAATTCTTATCCATATAAGTGAGAATTCAATCTGCATTCTTAGGATGAGAGAAGAGTTTGCTTTTGTCTGTGCAATGTATATGCAAAAAAAAAATGACAGAACATTTGTCACATATCCCATGTGCACTGGTCTGCAGGCTGCACTGGTTGCCAATTTGCTTCTGGGTACAATTCAAGGTGTTGTTTATAACCTTTTTTTGGGGGGGGGATTATTGATTTTTAGAAACATAGACAAACACAACACAGAACATGAAAACATAAAACCTGTTTTCTGAAAGCAGCCTGATCCCAGTTACATATCTTTGTACAGACACCAATTCAAATTCATGCTCGTTTTTATATACCATTCCATATCTTATTACCACTCAACATTTTCTATCTAGCTTCTCTCCTCTTTTCACTCTCTTAATTTTATTTTTATTTGTTTCATCTCAAATCAGATCATTATATTTATATTCTTTGTCTGTCCTATTTCA
>BHFT01016883.1:0-15455 GCA_004320025.1 Laticauda laticaudata
GTTGTGTTTGTTTATGTTTATTTCTAAAAATCAATAAAATTTTCTTTAAAAAAAAGATATCAAGTGGATAGTCTCAAATGTAGCTGAATGAGAAATCTGAAACAGGGATATAAAAATGAAAAATGCTCCTTAAATCATAGTTGGACCCTGTGTAAGTCTCCAGCAATATGAAAAGGAAGAGACAACTACTTTAACTGGGTTAAAATCAAATCACCAAGACCAGATGGATTATAGCCAAGGTTCTGAAGGAACTGTCAGACGTGATCTCAAAACTACAGAACCATGAAGAAGGGTTGATATAGGGTTGTATTAACAGAGAGATAAAATCAAGATCATGTGAAGTGTTTATAACACTTTATAATGGCTTGGTAAGACCACAAATTGCATTCAGTATTGGTCGTCATGTAAAAAAGATGTTGAGATTCTCGAAAGAGTGCAAAGAGCAACAAAGATGATTAGGGGATTGGAGACTAAAACATGTGAAGAACAGTTGCAGGGATTAAAATAACTAGGGGTTATTTTAATAATAGCAGTGTTCCAATAACTAAGGGCTGCCACAAAGAAGAGGGGATCAATTATTCTCCAAAGCACCTAAAAGCATTACAAGATGTGGTTGAAAATCAAGGAGAGAAGCAACCTAGACCTAAGAAGAAATTTCCTGACAGAACAATTAATCAGTGGAATGCTTAGCCTCCAGAAGTTCTGGGCGCTCCAACACTGGAAGCTTTTAAGAAAAGATTGGAAACCTTTTGTCTGAAATGGTATAGGGTTACTGTCTGAGCAGGGGCTTAAACTGGAAGGCCTCCAAGTTCTTTTCCAAGTCTGTTATTCTGTCCAAAATGGGTTTCCAGTTGCTTGGGAAAAAATAGATCAATGCTAGTAACTCTTAAGCCAATAGAAAGGATGTTGGGCATTTTAATTCAGCAATGTCTGGAAATCCAATGTTCTCCACTCACGCTATTCAGAAGCTATTCAGAAGCTAGCCTTATTGAATTCAGTAGGAATTACTCCTAGGAAAATGTGTACAGGATTTCAGCCAATCATTGCTTTAATATAAGCAAGCCAGCAATGAACCACCAATAAAAGATCTGGCAGGAGTATCACATTTCATCTATCTTTTTTCTGGAAGTCAGCTGGCAATCCTTTTCTCCTATCTCTGTGCCAACAAAATATGTATGTATAAGAGTAAATAACTGTAAAGTTTAAGTTTTTGCAGCTGAGTTGGATAACCAAAAATGAATTGCAGCCTTTTGTAAATCATCTAAATGGCTTTTAGAAAGAAAACTTTCAAATATTGTAACATTTATTAAATATTACAATAAATGGCCAATTTAAATAGTTTGTAATTAAGATACTGAATGATAGAAATTCAGGTCTAGGTTTAATCTCAGGGCAGGAAGCTCAACAGATGATTTGGCGTAAATCCTTCCATCTTGGTTTAACCTATCTCACTGGATTGCTTTTGTAGGAATATACTCTAACATAAAATGAATGAGCTGGAATATAGTTCATTTAGGGTTTTGGATCAATTAACGTAGTATTCTTCTATTTTTAACTAAATAATTGCAAATAAAAAATTGCAGATGCTATTTTAGGATAGCTATTTTCCTTTCTTTGCACACATTCTCTCTCACACACACTCATACTCAGAGGGCTTGAGAGTTATGTTCTTCTGACCTTCCATTACAAAATAGCAGATGATAATTCATTTTTGAAGCTTTGACTTCAAAAAGCTAAGCTGAATATTGGATGAAAAACTAGCAAATCCCAGGCAAAATCTCAAAAAACAATGGCAACCCCGTTTCCAAACTGCTGTCTGGAAAAAAAGAAGCAGAAGAAAAATAAAGGGATCTGTCCATGAAATCATCAAAAGTTGAGCTTTACGTTGGGAGAACACAGTCACACAATTTCAATACTAACACCAAATGGAACTACAAAAACACAACCCAGCCAAGAACAAAAAATGAATGTACTTTATGTGTGCAACTAAAAACTGAGCCCAACAACAACCCCACAAAGTTGAATAATCTCAAAATGGGTGGGTTGAATAACCCTCCAACAGGAACAGCAACAGATTTATACCTTATGTCAAGCTGCATTCCTATATACTTTTCCTTCAGTGTTGCTTTATTCACTTCCAATAGATTTATTTACATATTAATCCCTTTTTCCTGAGCAGCTGGGTATCCATGTGTAAATATTATTTTAGGACTTATTAACCCTGAATTCAGTGGATGTTAAACTTTTCATGCAGGAGTTAAGAAGTGATGTACGCTCTATGAAGTAAACTTATAGAATTAGGCACACAGTGAAAGGCAAGATAGTTCCTGTACTCTGTTGCTGCAGGCTCTCAGGAATGTTATGAGCAGAACATGCCTTTCTTGGACAGCCACATTTGGAGGATGGTTTACTGTTGGCTGCAAAACCACAATGATATCTATTTATGCTTGGATAGCAAATATTAATAAACTCTTTCCTTTCATTTTGAAGAGATAAGTTAAAGCACGGGAGCTGCACGGGCTCTCCAAAAGAGAGGTGGAGTAACCGTGGGGTGAGGGTGGGAAAGAGGAGGCGAAAGAGAGTGGATCTGGCTGTTTGTGATTGGTAAGCTGTGCAAATGCATTTGCCAGCAGGACTTCAATGGAATGTGAAACCAAATCAGTTACAAGTTAAAGATAGACACACAGACTACCCAGCATCTTGGGCAGGGGTTTTAATTTGAGAGTCTTTTAGATCTCTGGATTTCTGGAACTTTCCCACTTGCTTTCCCCCCAGGATTTAGTTCCCATTTTTTCAGACAATGCATTGGAATTATTAGGAAGGGTAAGCTGATCATGGTGCAAACTACAGGGTAAGTAGCAAGTGCTTTATTTAAATTCCGTACTTTGCCATGCTTGACTTCCTCTGCTCTAAGCATTTCATAGTCATACTTAGAGATAATGTTCCAAGGTGGTATTTTATGAGGCTCAAAAGGGGTGCTTTTGCAGGCTGACACCATTATAGAACTCTGTTTGAAGATTTTTTTTTCTTCCCTAGTCCTAACAGTGCAGTTTAAAAGTGGCATTTCATTCCAACGTGGCATTTCATTCCAATTAAATTTCATTTAATTTTCCTAGAGAAATGTGAGTTCTGTTTCACATGTTGCACTGAAAAATCCCAGTTTTTTTTCCTATTTTACTTCCCCTCTCCCTCAGTTTTTAAAACATGGCTCAAATAGCGGGTCCTTGTAATATCAGCCTCGTGTTTCTGGTTCTGTCTTGGCTCTTTTTAAGTATCATTCTGCTAATTGCAATTATATTTCAGTACTCTGAAAAAATAGATTTTTCCCCTTATTCTCCAACTTAGCAGTCTTCATCTTTTGTATCTTGTATCTTGCATTATGTATTTTATGTTGCATTAAAAATATGTATTTGACATAGTAGAATTTGTAAAAGCATCAAAAAATATACTTAACAGTAGAAGTTTGCAATGGCTTGTGGAAGGTGGATTTTATGAAAACACTGAATATTTTTTTAAAAATTCTAAGTAGGAAAGGACCTCTGGCATACTTCCCTGTTACCCAAATTAATATATTATTCAGCTCATTGTGTATTTACATATTAGTTTTTTTAAATTGTCAGACTTTTATTTAGTCATTGCAATTTATAAAAAATGTTACATACATACACACATACATACATATATATATTTTCTGAGGTTTTCGTGGGTATTTTTGTATGTGGATCTTTGGTTATTTGGGTTTTCTCCTGCATAAAATTGGAAGTATCTAGGCGATGTTTCGATGAAGTCTCATTCATCAACTTCAGGCTTACAGACGAACTCAATACAGAAGCCTGATGATGGCAGATGAGATTCTGCCGAAACGTTGCTACAACTTTAAAAGCACTACAATGACGTGGGATAATACCCGAAGGAAGCTGAACAGCATACATGTAAGTACCCGCGAAAACTTAAAAACACACACACACACACACATATACACACACACATATATATATTCATTCTATGTTTGCCATGTTTGAAGTTAAAAAGTTTCTTATAAACAGCTGAAGGAGAATAAAGTGTTTCAGGTTTGTTTTGGTGTGTATGCTTTGTTTTTATGGCCAATATGGATTTCCTAGTCCTCTAGTTAATATTTCAAACATTGTTTATAATTACCAGAGAATATTTCCCTAAAATATAAAGTGCCATACCTGACTACAACTGTACTTATTTAATGTAAAAGTTTATGTATTTAATATTTGGTTCCTTTTGCTAGTTGTCTAATTCCAACTTGCCATGCTCTGGCAAATTTTTAGTTATAATAAGAAAAATAAACGTTTAAAGTTTAGTTATTTTTTTCTTCTTCCAGTTATTACGAATGAGAGGAAATTTGAAAAAAAACATTTATAAGAACAAATTAAAAATTCACAGGGAAAAAATGGAGATTATAACTGGTTTGTGATACAATGTATGTTTGGAATAACAAGAAATGTCCAGAGGATAATTTGTGCCAGAAGCTGGAAGTGGGGAGGGAATCCTTCTTTACATGTTTTCTTACATATTGGGGGAGGGATGTGCTGAAGATCCAGCTGAAAATCTTTCAACTGCTCAAGTGTACAGAGCAAATACAGTTTGTGTGCATTCGGATATGTTTGGGGGGAGATTATGCCATACCCTAGGCTGTAAACCTGGTGGCCTGCAGGCTGGATGCATCACATACAAGCCACGCCCACCCCACCTCTGCAAAGGGAAAAAACATTGTAATACATCATATGACCACAGCGTGACGTTGTGAGTTTGACACCTGTGCCCTAGACCCATAGTATACGACCTGCTATCTTCCAGATGTGTCAAAACTGTGGTCCAGTGAGATTTGATTCCAAGGCCAAAGAAAAATTCAAAAATATAATAAAACAAGAAAACAGCTGTTTCTGGCTACGGCAAGTCTTCCCTTTAGCAACATCTCAAATGTGACATTTTTGTGTAGCCTTTATGACCGAGAAAATAAGTATTCTATGTCATAAGACTACAATAAATGTTTCCATATTTAACCTTTTAAATGTGTATTTGAGGCAACATCCATCTCACTTTTTCACTGATTCTTATAGTATCAACAAAACAAAATATAAATGAAATATAAATATAAGGTAAAGATAAATGTTAAATGTAAAATTATAAGTAAACTGTTAAGCAGTTTGTTAGTTTATGTGTAATTCTGCTGAACATTTGATATGAAATGGAAAGCAACTCATAATACCCTTACAAATTAATGTCACTTTTCCTTTGCCATTAAAACAGGCCAAAACTGTAAATTATTGTATCCTGTATTCTAAAGAACCTATTAGTTTTGTAATTTATTAAGGATTCCTTTGTTTCCATGAAGATAGTTCAGCCACTAAACTGAATTTCTCTTGATTGAAAAACGGAGGCAGCAAAATCCAACCAATCTGATCAACATTTTCTGTATTGAGTGCGAATAATGGAACATGAGTTGGAACACATTGTAACATGAAAGGATCTCTCCTCAGAGAAACTGAAGCTAATCTATTTGAAAGTAAAATAGTTTAAAAATCACTAGGTTAGACAATTCTTACTTCCAAGGCTGCCCATGACTACAATGATTATGAATCCAGTTTGTGGTGGAAACAAACTTATTGTTGCTTTAAATATATTAACTGCTGCCTGTGGGCTTGCTATGATGCTTAGATGTTTAACTTTTTTATAGTATGAGATCAAGTGACTTTATTACTTACTGAAATCAGTAATCGATCTTACACTAAAATAACATGAAAAAAAACTTTAGCAGTAATTTCAGGATTTCTTCTTTGGCAAATTGTTTGCATCTGTAACTATTTTATATATAGCTCCACAAAATATGTTCTAATCCACTTTTGTTCATCACATTCTAAACTTGGCTAGGTTTTAAGTGGGTTTTTATATCTCAAACCTTTGGGCTAAGTTAGCAAAGATTAGCCAGTACCCACTGTACTGTACCTATTTCACAGGTCATTAATCCTGTCTTTTTCTCTCTGATCTGTTTATAGGTTAATGGGAAACTATACAGCAGGGGAAAATTCCATAGAAAGGAAAAACTGATAAAAATATTTACCAAAGAGGAATGGATAGAAATAAATCAGATGAGCACAGTCCTGTCCCAGTTTATCATAGTTTACATTTTCTTTTACTAAAGTTGGCAAACTTGTGATATCCAGTATGACTCAGTGTGCAAAAACTTTGTAAATACATGGCTGTAAAAGTATATTTGAGTATGTTATGAGTTGTGTTCAGAAACTGTCTCACATTTTAATGATTTAAACTCCAGATCTACAATTCTGTGTAAGAAAAAAAACAGTTTGTATATTCCTGAATATAGTAATGTTCTGTGAAAACAGTCCAATCTTTCACTCAATTCTTTGACCAATGTAGATGACTGTCATGTTATGCTTGTCCATCATGCATGAAAAAGTACTATCCAGCTTTGATTATAAGAACTATTACACTAAAATTGCTTTTTTAGAGTAGAGTTGACATTATGCAATTATGGAGTTATTAGTTTTACTGTCTACAACAATTTCAGTTGTTCGTTGTATTTTCAAATTGGTGCTTCTGAAAACTCTCCTTCATTTCTTGTTTAATCCCCACATACATGTTTTTACTATGATGATAAAACTACATAAAATCATAAGAAATTTACAGAAGATTAGAATATCTAAGTGACTGGGAAAAAATTGTAGCTGGAGGCAGAGACACTATTAATTATTATTTATTTTTATGCTGCTCTTCCTCCCAAATAATTCATATGATTATCTCAAAATTCCGAAATAGGGAGTTGGAGGCTATGAAGTTCCCAACTAGTATAGGGTTTTAAAGGTATTAGGACCTTGAATTGAGTTTAGAAATGGAGCAGCAGCTTATACAATATTCAGAAACACATATATTTGCTTGAGCAGTCTCTTAAAAGAAGAGCTTTTACACATGGAAAGTAATAGTTAAAGGTTTCCCTGTTGTTTCTGGCTCTAGGCTTTGGTGCTCATCTCTTGGCCGAGGGAACCATGTTCTGCGAAGACAATTTCCATGGATATATGCCAAAGGCACACAGAATTTGTTACCTTGCCACTGAAGTGGTACCTATTAATCTACTTGTATTTGCATGCTTTAGAACTGCTAGGTGGGCAGGAGCTGGGGCAAGTAACAGGAGTTCACCCTGTTGAGTGGAGCTCTGGTCTCGAACCTGGGCTGTCAGCTCTCCAGTTGACAAGCTCAGCATCTTTAACCGCTGAGCCATCATGCCCCCTGGAAAGTAACCTTATCCATGTCTAATTAAATTAAAGCAAATTAAAATTACATCTCAGTACTGTTTTATATTCTAGTCCGAGTTTCTTACTGTTGATGATCCCTGGTTTGCCATGTGGAGGCCAGCTGTGCCTTTGGCCTAAAAAGATAGGGTATTTTTGTCCTTCAATAGATGAGGAGTTAATGGGTAGAAAAACATGTATCTTGCTCTTCCATTGCTCTTGAAAAGTAGTGTTTTCTTCAGTCAATTGTATTATTGGAGTATTAGTTGTTATCTTCTCTTTGCTTAGCTTTCAAGGTTACGGTTAGTTTAGATCAGTGGTCCACTGATGGTCCATGAGAAAATTTTGGTGGTCCGCAGAGAAATGTCACTCTCAGAGCACCCCCCAAAGCAATTAATCCAGGCTGCATGGGAACACAAGGCTGCATCACCCACATGGCCTGCGGGAACCCTCCCCGCCCACTCACTCCTTACCTGGCAAACTTGCCTGCTAAGTTGCTATTTTTCCTTTTTTTCTGACCCTCAGATGTTCTGCTGTGCTGGCAGATTTAGATTAGCTAGAAAGAAGGAAATCGTTGGATTTCTTGCTTTCTAGCTAATCTTTAGATCTTTGGCTCTGCTCTTAAGCAGAGATAAACCTTCCTTAGGACTGAAGCTTCTATTTGTCAATGCAGACTCAGGTAGCTGATGGCAGAAAGATAGATACCTGAATGAATCTGTGGTTCTGTAAGCAACTCAATCTGCCTGCCTGCTTTGCTTGATTTTGAGTAAAAGTTGCTCTTTTTTAAAATAAAAAAACAATATTTACATAAATATTTATAATATTTACATACAAGCCATGCTCCGCCAGTCACATGTCCACCAAGCCATACCCACAAATTAGGCCATGCCCACAGAACCGGTTGTTAAGAAATTTGAAATGTGTGTATGTGTGTGAGAGAGAGAGGGAAGAGAGGGAAGGAGGGAGAGAGAGAGATTAGATCAGATCTCTCTCTCTCTTTCTCTGTTTCCCTCACTCCCTCCCTCCCATCCACCAACATCAGCAAGCCACTGTTAGTCAAAATTCATATTAGTGGTCCTCGGGATTTAAAATTATGAGTTTGGTGGTCCCTGAGGTCCAAAAGGTTGACGACCTCTGGTTTACATTATAGATTCCTATTATAGTGAATACAGGTGTTAATCAGCCTGATACAACATGCAATAGAAGACTTTGGAGCAACTCTCCACATGGGGGGGCACCTTTGTGAGCTAAAACTAGTTAGTGAGTATTTGCTGGGCTTTCAACTTTTCTTTTATGTTTTAGTTATCGTCATCCAAAATTCTCTGCAGATTCCCCAACAGAATGCTGCCATTGTTTAATAATGCTAAGTAGCATGTGCTGCTGGGTCATTTTACAAGTAGAAGCAAGTAACAACTTAAAGGCAGCTGGCACCAGGATGGCAGCAGTATTTTGTAGGTCACTGTTTCTGCAAGTTAAGCTGCAGTGGGAATGGGACAAATAAAAAATGTTTTAAGACAAAGAAAACCTCTTTGTTGTTGTACTGGGGGTTCTTCTCCCCTCAGTTACTGAAACGACCTGTGATACAAAGCAGTTGGTAGGGCCTGCCTGCTGCCTCTTTTAATCTATAAAATACCCAGATGGAGAGATATTAATGAACCTTTTACAAACTGAATCTCTGAAGTTGCCATATTGCACTTCCTACCATGCTTACCACACAGCAACCAACTTAGATCAGCGGAGCTGTTAAATAGTCACATCAGAGAAACAACACTTATCGGTACTGGAAAAGCTTTGAGTGAAAGAAGGAAGAAGCTTGGCATAGGCTGATTCAGCAGTACTAATTAATATTTGGGATTTTGAAACATAAATCAGACATGCTTTGAAGCATAAGACAGTCATTTAATAGATATTGCCACAGGCATTGTTTGGCTCTTATATAGCTCTTGTGCTGGCAGCTGCATTCAGGAGAACTGAAGGGCATTGTTACCTTCCTGGAAGGAATTTTTTTCCCCCATCTTATCACTTGTCATTTGGTTACATTAGAAAGAAATATATTACAGTAGCTTTGTTACTTAAAACTTTAGTTGATTTTCCATTAAAATTAAATTCAGCATCAGAGTCTGATTTTATCAAGGGCTTTGTGTTATGGACTTTTTCCTCCTTTGTCTCTCTCTTTCCACCCCACATTCTGCTGCTTTTGTATTGTTTCCTCACTAGGATAAACATTCAGTTCTAAATTTATTAACATTCCTTCTTTCTGTATACCAGAATCAGCAATTATCAGATTCCACTGAAGCCTCCAAATTATGACAAAATGAACACAAGATAGAATAAGTAGATAGGAATATGGTGTCATAACAAATAGTAAAACATAACTACTGTGGCTTAGGATGATCACTTAAAAAGTCCTTTCTTGGTAAACCATAGTCATTCAGTATAGACTATATTGGGCTGCATGGACTGCATTGATACAATTTTTCAATTTTGTACAATAGGCAAATACGATGGAAGTACACCCTATCTATTTAGGCACCATTCATATCTACAGTTATTTAAGGAGCTGGTGGAAGAGCATTAACCTTGCTATCTGTTATTCTTAGTGAGATACTCTCCATGGAATATTTCCATTTGTGATACAGTCAATATAGACACTAGGATTAAACTATATATTACACTCATTTATATTGTGATTCGTTTGGTTTTGACTTTGCTGCCAGGCATGCTCAGCCACTATAATTTTTACACATTACTAAGATTTATGGCTTAGCAGAATGTGTAATCAGGAATTTTATTCTACAAAGTGTAGTTTACAGTACAAATTAGAGTAAGATTTTTTTTTCTGAATTATGTAACTTCCAGATTAGATTGTGATAATGCTATGAATGTGAGGTATCTTCCTTGGAAAGAAGAATTCAAATAAATACCTATGGAATGAGGAATTACGGGCTTATCTATATTTATGAAACTGCGCAAAATGTAGACACCGAACCATAACACCGATTGAATCCCACCCCTGCTCCTGTGCATATTTATTCATGGATTTATGGTTGCTGCTTATATACGTAACAGAATAACAGTTGGAAAAGAACTTGGAGGAGACCTATACCATTTCAGACAAATGGTTGTCCAATCTCTACTTAAAAATCTCCAGTGGTGGAGCACCCACAACTTCTGGAGACAAGCTGTTCTACTGATTAATTGTTCTGTCAGGAAATTTCTCCTTCATCACTGTCCTTTCCCAGCAGAAAGCCTTCTTGTAGTCCTTTCCTTTATTTGGACCCCGGGGATTCTTTTAAAGACTCTTCACCAGAGCTGAAACCAGTAAATGCGCTTTTTTCTTTGTTCACATACTCCTACCCCAACAATCCTTAGAGCTAATTATATATTTTAACCAATCCTTAACATCCTCCAAACTCTCCCTCTCCAGGCAAGGAAAGTAAAATTTAACCCTCGTATGTCTGTCATACCTTATTTTACATTTCACCATGAAGGCAATATATATAATGGTATTATCAATGTTCTACTGATAAGAAACTGTGATTTGAATATAAATACAATGGCAAAATCTCTTTGAGATGTGTGAAATAACATGAAATATGTTGTAACTATAAAAGGCAACAGTCTGTTCAGGTTTTTAAATGCATGTTGTCTCTTCAGATTGACAAACATTGTTTCTTCCTGCTCCAAGTGCTGATGCTTATTGATAAGTAATCCTGCGTCTATATCCTGCTCCAAAATAAAGGGATATATGATTATTTATCTTCTTTCATGAGTTTAATATAAGCCTCACTTTTAAACTGCCTCTCACTGTTCCTGTGTTGTCCCACTAAAATTGCCTTCTTAGTAGTGCCAAAGAACTAAACTGAAAAGCTTTCCTGTTGACAAGAAAGATTATGGCTTTTTGGTGAGGAGGGTGTCTTTGAGTCAGTGTTGATTCTTGACAACTACCAAGACAAGTCCTTGCAGTTTTCTTGGCAAGGAAGCACTCTAACATTGCCTACTTCCTAGGACTGAAAGAGAGTGACTGGCCTAAGATCACCCAGTTGGCTTTGTGCCTAAGACAGAGCCTGAACCCAAATATTCCCACTGTCTAGCCTGGTTTCTCAACCATTACACTTACCTGGCTCTTATGTCATTACTATTCTATGTTTATTTAACAACTGAATGTTTTACATTGCAGTAAACTGAGGCACCCTAGGGTAGTTGATGTATTTTTCGTTCATATTCTGTCTATCCAAAATCATTCCTCTGGTTTTGTTCAGATTCAACTGACAGGCTACCATCCTTGGATACCATCAGCTTTAG
Organism: Laticauda laticaudata; assembly: GCA_004320025.1. NCBI lineage: Eukaryota > Metazoa > Chordata > Lepidosauria > Squamata > Elapidae > Laticauda > Laticauda laticaudata. The sequence goes on from BHFT01016883.1 coordinate 11,583, forward strand.
AGATGAAAGAAAGATAGCAAACACACTTAATTTAGAACAGAACATTGATACGTGAATATCTATCTAACATTCTTCACATTTTCTCATACCAGAAAGACAGATGATTTAATGCAGCAATAATGCCTTTCATCCAAAGCAGAGTTCATCTAAGGATTTCAAAGTGCTTTATTGACTACTTACACTGGTAGGTGGGGATATATAGGAAGCACTTAGCAAACTTACTTATAGATTCCCATTTTAAGTATATCTTGTATGCAAACATTTCCAGATTTCTTTAAAATAGTCAAGACATTATTGTTATTTTTCCTATGGAGTTGGATGGTGTTAAAGTGCTTTGCAAAACTTATATATTTCTGGAATGCAATAGAAATTATTTTTAGCTTGATTCTCAAGCTGGTAGACATATGCATTAGAATTGTCTCTCTCTATATATCCCCTATTTAATTATTTAGTTTTACATGTTTCTGAAAAAAATCCTGCAGTTAACAAACCATTCTGCTTTGTCTATGAAAAGCATATTTGCATGTATACATGAGTATGTATAATTGGGGAATGGTTAATTATGGAACTCAGGTTATCTTCTAGGCACTGAGTAATCATCAATACATAAGATAATTAAAGAAATTACACTGTTTTAATTGAATATAATTGGTTATGCAATATTTCCCTCAATGGATATGCTGTTAAAATTTTACTGTGATTTATGTATGTACATATAAACTTCAAAAGTTCACCGATTTTTGCTAGCTTTGATGTCAATTTAACATTAAAATTTGCCAAGTTACGTGTAACATTCACTTCAGCATTAAATCAGGGACAATTCCTTTCTTCACTTGTAAGCTTGGATATTAGGACTGAGTTGTGAGAATTATGATTTTGGCAGAGATGGAAACCAGGAATCATAGTAAAAGCCTGCAGTTAGGATCAAAGCACCAGAAAGTTATGATACAAAATGATGGAGACATGCATCAATTCTCTGAAAGACTAAGTTGCTTGAAGGGACTTAACTATAGCATGAAAATTATTCCTTTGTTCTTGTCTAGCAGGATCCAGTGTCTTCTTGGTGAAAGAGATGTAGCCAAAATTAGTAAAAGAATCACTATGATTAGACTTTGCTATAGTGAATCATAAATTACTTGTTTCAACTCCCAGTAATGCAAATTGCACATAATCTCCAAACCCTACATAATTCACCACTTAAAAGTTTTTTTGGGGGGAGGGGGGGGAAATAATATGAGAACAAGCTTCCATTTTTCTTGAGTTCAAAGTTGCAGGTGAATGGATTGCTTTGGCTTTGTTCTTGCTATGAATGTGCAGCAAAAACTATCCTATAATGAAGATGGCAAAGATTTAAATTTGTGTTATTCTTAGAATGTAGCCGATTCCATTTGGTAGATGAGAAAACCAAGTAAATAAACTCAAATCACAAGAAGAGTTCACTAGATTTGTACTGTTATTTATATTATCATGTCCTTTTGGGAGAAGGCTACAGATTCTTCGATTTCTGCTCCTCAAATAAATTAAAGTTATTCTTTCTAGTGTTTACAGGTAGTTCTCATCTTGGAACCACATCTGAGCCCAGAATTTCTGTTGCTAAGCAAGGCAGCTGTTAAGTGAGTTTTGTCCCATCTTACAACCTTTTTTGCCACATTTGTTAAGTGAATCACTGCAGTTGTTAAGTGAATCATGTGGTCATTAACAGAATCTGGCTTCCTTCACTGACTTTGCTTGTCAAAAGCCAGCTGGGAAGGTTGTAAATGGTTATCACAGGACTCTGTCTGATGTTTATTTTTGCCATAACTATGCTTAATCAGGCTTTGGTTGCCCATGAGTCTTTCTATAGAGCAGGGCTGTCAAATTCCTGGCCCATGGGCTGGATGCATCACTTACTGGCCACACCCATGCCAAGTTTAGCAATGGGGAAAAAAGTCCCAATACATCACGTGACACTGCCGTAATGACCTGAGTTTGACATCCCTGCTATAGAGTGAGTAATTACAAAAGTTCTGACTTAGTGCTAATATTCTGACAGTCCTTCATTCTTGATTCTTAACACTTTTGGATCAGATTGAACTGGGGAAAAGGTAAACACACTTGATCTGTAAAACGTTGTCATTCCCCCAGGCACTAAATGCCTGAAGGCACAGTTACTTCAGTCCAGGCTATTGCTTTAAGTATCAATTGTTCCTAAAAACTTCATGGACTTACTAATTGGTTAAACAACTCAAGTGTTCCAAAGAAGAGAGCAGGCTTCAAGACCTTTTAATATAAAAATAGAAATCCCAGTCCAGTTGCAGTTCTGTTTACAAATCAAAGACCAACTAAATTCATATATATTTAAATATTGCATTTATATAGGTACAATAAATTGTACAATAAATTGATCAATGCTCCTGAGAAAATTGGAGATAAGGAGAAATGAACTGCACAAATTATTTTTATCATGATAGTAGCAGGCAGTAATAAACCATCTCCTGTGTTTTATAGACATTTTCCCAGTTCAGGAGTTATCATTTGTGGTTGTTTATTACTTGATATTTAATTTAAAACATTAAATAAAACACTTATATTTCCCAAATGAAGCATAATGTACTTGTGTATCATTATGTAAAATAATCTGTAGCTTCAGTAATAAATATTAATAGAAATAATAATTCAGCATGAGATTCAGTTTACAATGAGGCAATGCATGTTAAAATGTGGCATATTATTTCTGAAACAATGTAACCAAAACCATAAACATGAGAATTGCAAATAACTTACTAAAATAACTTATTAAAACAGTGCAAGAAGAATTCTCATTCTGATAAGGACTTCAGCACATAGTTTAATCTGTTAAAGTATGGATTAAAATAAAATATATTCTGTTGTCCTTTCCTGAGTCAGCATCCCATTTGTTCAATGGTATGCTTTGATCTGAGAATTTGCTGAGTTGCCACTATACAAATAGGATATTCCAGACTTTGGAGTAATGAAAGCACACTTGAATCCTGCAATGGCAAGGACTATGTAAGTAGCTAGTAGAAGAGCAATTCTGAAAGAATACTTCTTGTTTGTTCTTATGTAGTCATAAGAAACACAGTTAGATATAGTATATACTGTACAAACTGCCCCTGCTGTTAGTCCTTTAAGAAATAAAATGTATAAATTGCTTCACAATCTAATTAAGGTATTTCAAATATTTATAAATTCTTATGAACCTTTAAAGGTTTAACTGAAATTGATCGTATGTTTTGTATAGTTTCATATTTTCAAACGTGTGTTCCTGAATTGGATTGCAAATTTCCTATAGATTTATCCTTTTGGAAATAATGGGACAGAAGTTATTTTCAATATTAATGTTCTTGAAGACTAGTTGCTTTTGGTACTTTTGGAAGAAAAATAAAAGGAGGATCATAGAAATGGATATTGAATGCTTTTATAATCAATCAGACACCCCAAATTATAGCATAGGTTTGAAAGGTTATTGCTTAATTCTACTATAATATGAAAAATGATTTGAAATTGGAAGACCAGGAGAAATTAGATTGCATGCACCAGAACTAGTCTTTATGCTTATTTCACGTTTGCAAAACTGATTTAAATGTCAAAAATTCAGTTTAATAAATGTGCTATGAATACATAAAAAACTAATTATAATTTACAATACCAATGTTGTATTTGTATGTTTCCCTCTTTTTTAAAAAATTTGCATAGATAAAAATGTAAGTTTTCTAATTGTTCCTCATTTCTCATTGTTTCTTAAGTTGGAGGAGTGTAAAGAGATGCCAAATAGGGGTCCTTCTATCTTATTAAAGTTCCCTCCTGCCCCATTTGTATTGACTGGGAGCAGGAGGTAGCTATCTGGACCCTTTTTTTTTTTTTTTTTGAATT
>BHFT01016883.1:15460-28301 GCA_004320025.1 Laticauda laticaudata
CTTTTTTTTTTTTTTTTTGAATTTTCCTCCAGTGAAATGGGAGGATTGGAAACCAGGCGATAGTTATACGACTTGGAGATCCAAAATTACAGGAGAATAATAGAAGTAGATATTATATGCTTTTATAATCATAACTCCAAAATGATTTCCTCTTCTAGTTTGTTTGCTTGTTTGTTTGTTTTAAAAGATTTATATAACTGCTCATTGTAACAACAGACTTGGGCGATGCACAAAACAGTACGTTTGAGAGGTATTGATAGTAATCCTTCTGTGTCAGACTTATCAAGCTTTTTGTGGGTGGAAGATGAATCCTCTCTGTAGGTGGGACTTCCCTCCATTGGTACAGCTACTCTGCTGATGGATGGGCATCTGTACTATATCTTAACACAGAGGTCCCCAAACTTGACAACTTTAAGACTTGTGGACTTCAACTCTCAGAATTAATTCTCCAGACAGTTATGCTGGCTGGAGAATTCTGGGATCTGAAGTCCACAAGCCTTAAAGTTACCAAGTTTGGAGACCTCTGCCTTAACCCTTGAGAAAGTTTTCTGAATGAACCAGATACTTTTAATATCAGATTAATATTGGCTAGCGTTCTTTTGTTTGTTTTAGCTGTCCTACTACACAGCATACATTTCATATTTTTGTATGTAATAGAAAGTTTTGTGCTATGCTCATTTCTATACTTTCTTGGTTTTCGTTCCAAATTTGATTTAGACATAATGCTTATTTATTAAGTTAGTAGCATTGCTATTGAGTGTAAAGGTTGTTGTGAGACATAGGACTTTTGCATGTACTGGTAAGATATGGTCATTAACTTCTTCAAAGTTATGAAGAGAATTGTTGCTAAAACTAATTCTAAACTTGTTCCATAGCCTAATATGGATATGAAATGTATTTGGCTTCAGCCCTTCGTGGTAGTTGTCTGCCAATTTTTTTCAGTGATCTGTTCCATGATGAATTTACTCTAAGCAGTAAATAAAAAAGTACTTATTGGAATAGTCTGTCATATTTCTTGACTCTGTCATAGCTTAACATTATTGAAATATGGGTTGCATCTGTTACACTAGAAAGAAAAAAACAATATAACGGGGAGAAGTTTTCCTCCTATTTTTATGTCTTTCAAAGGTTACTCTATGTTGTCTAATAAACTTCAAATTAGGCATGTACTCTGGGGAATAAAGTATCTATGGTTGCCTATGCCATCTTTGCCTCTACTATGGAGTTTTATTTTAATATAAATTCCTCTATGCAGGAGTAGATAATTAGAGCAAGAGGAAAGACAATCATTCTTTCTTCCTCTGTTGACCCATTACTGCACTGACAGTGGAAGGGGATTCTTTCAAAATAATCTATGTTAGGCAGGGCTAGTCCCCCTTAGTCTGCAAAGCTGTTTGATATTTCTGCAGATTGTAGCATTCCCTTTGAGTTTGCAGATAAATTATTCCTAAATACATACACTATCAGTTTGATCAGAGATTGCATGAAAACATAGTATGGTTTATTTTGTTTAAGCTTAGTATAATTATCATTAATGGCTAAGCCTGATGTGTGAACTTGTGGTTTATCCAACAAAGTCGTTAAGCATTTCATGATACAGTTCTGTCAAAAACCTCCCTTTTTATGATCCTGTAATTTCTTAATCTGGGGTAGTAGAGTCAGGGTGCCTGGATAGAGCAGAGTGTTTACTGGCTGGATAACCCTCCTGATGCCATGCAGTCAGAAAGAAGGTTAATAGTATATGTATCTCTATATGTTTGCATATAAAACTCTCAATTTTATCGGTGGACTACAAAATAGCACACAATTATTCAAACTGGGTCAGTAATTCCTTCAGTAGACATTGCTGGAGACTTGGCCTTGCAAGGCAGCTAAACAACCACCTATAAGTAGTCATATTTGCTTTGGGGATTGTGGGCAAAATATCAGTAAACGCTTCTCAGGCTCTGGAAAACTGACTTGATAACACTTATCAGCATCAATATTCTTTCTCTTCTGCATTTGCTGATACACCCTTGAAACTCGGTTTGTAAAGCAACATATATTATAATGCATTGCAATTGTGAGAGCAACTATATTTCAGTTTGCTGTACTCTTTTAAAGTGCAATGTTTCAGAAAGGGCAAAGCAGAGAAGTCAATCTGGAGGACAGTCCCTCTTTAAGAAATCTGCCTAAGGTTTTTCTTTGTGGAGGCTGTAAGAAAAAAAATAAAAGCCTGTGAGATCAGCACTGGATAACAAGATGGTTATTCTCAGTTTGTAGTTGTTAAACTTGTTAAATCAGAATATTGTATTTAAAAGGTCATGTCCAATGAAGTGTTGGTGCACATTACAATGTAAACAGTATAAAGAGTAGGCAAGGCCCAGGAGCAACAGAACATCTTCCTTTATCATTTGAAAAATCAAAACTTCTGATTCTTTGATTTAATTGGATACAGTGAACAAGAGAAATAACACAGAATGACAGACATTTTTCTGAAATAAAACTCTTTTTACCACCTTGTAATTGCTTAATTCAGAGTGGAGTTGGGGTGATTGAATGGAGCGAGATGGCTGGATACTCTCCCTGACACCATGCCTTCCTGGCGCCTTTGCTTTTTTAAAAAGCAAAAAAAAAATTATTTCAAGCTATAGAAATGCTGTCATAAAGAAATAATTTGCTCAAATTTGGTCTAATTATTAACTGACTTTTGTGTAGGTTTGCTACACGCCCTTTAAAAGTGAAGGACTTCTTCCTTATTTCAGAACAGAGTCTCATCATAGATATGTTTTTCCCTCAGGGTTACTCAGATTGTTAGATGTTTATAAAGACAATTAGAAGCCATGAGTAAAGTTAATTTGTCTGAAACAATTCATGTAGCAATTTAATATATAACCTGCTTTATAATCTTTTTCTGGTTAAATGTCAGCTGACTTTTGAAAAGACACTGCATGTTACTGTGTCCATAAAGTAAATCCTCTCTCACTTCCCAATCTGACCTTATCTTGCTTAATCTTTGGACAAGTTAGTAGGTGCTTGTTTCCATTTTAAATGTAAGGGACAGGAAAAAACTCAATTTATTTCCTTTAGGATGAGAAAAATGTATGTAAATAACTATGAGGTCAACAATTGGAAAGCACCCAGGCCGAGCTGCAGCTGCCCCTCACTTGCCAGCGCCATCTCCAACAACAGCGGCAGCAGTGGTGGGAACTGTGGAAGTTATGGAGGCGGCTCCCCCACCCAAGAAGCGCTGAAACGCTTCCATGGTTCCCACTGCTGCTGGTGACGGTGCTGGTGAGAGGGACAGCTGCAGCTCGGCCTGGGTGCTTGGAATGCAGGAACGGGCTGCGCACTGGGACTTTTGCAAACTTGCAGAGCCCGAGGCTAGAGCACCAAGGGTAGCAGCAGTAGAGATGCTTGCTCGGCTGTTCTCACGCCCACCCAGCCACTCAGGATTAAACCAAAACACAGCGCACGGTGCTCCCAGGTGCGCCTCAAAATGTTTTTTTTTCCTGTTGTTACGGGGATGGGGGAAAAGCAGGAGTGATTCAGATGCTGTTGTTGGAGACGGCACTAGTGAGAGAGGCGCCAGCACCGGTGTGAACCGTGGAAGCTACAGAGGCCTGAGAAGCGGCTGAAACGCTGCTGGACATCCACGCCACTGCCTGCCTGCTGATCCGGGTAAGGGAGGGTAAGGGAGCCCTCCGTGCTCCACCATGGTGTTCGGAGCGGCTGATGGTGAGGCGTAGCTGCCCATGGGGCACTCCTAATGGCAAGTTCCCCCTACCTTCCCTCCCCAATTTAGCATGTTTTAAATTAGGGCTAAATTTGGGGGGAGGGGCTTAATTTCATTTTATGCCTAGAAAACATGCTGGATCTTCCNTAAATTTGGGGGGAGGGGCTTAATTTCATTTTATGCCTAGAAAACATGCTGGATCTTCCTATTGGGGGGGGCGTATTGTTGGAGAAACAAGGTAGATTACTGTCACAACCCCTTTGTTACAATTACTTCAGTTCTTAAGGGCTAAGTAAATTTTGGTGGGTTCATCTTAACAGCTTTCATGTATCATAAAAAGGATTTCAGAGCCACACATGAACTATGGGTAGCTTAGTTTGTGATCTAATTTTACTACAGTAAGGAAAGTTTATTCTTTTAACTATATTTGTTGAATTTACTCTTATGCTAAAAATTGTTGTACCTTTTTAGGCTGTAACTGAGTATATAAGATGGGAAAGTATAGAACTCTATCCAAATTATCATTTATAACAGTAATTCTCCCTTATCCACCTCCTTCTGTCCAACAAATGAAAAGCTTTTAACTTTAAATATTGTATTGCTACTCAGTTTTTCTGGAGAGCTTCCTTGCCCTTCCTCATTATCCCTTCTTTCTTTATTTTGCAGCTCAATCCTGTATGTGTGAGATCACCTATCCAACCTAATTCCTGTTTCCCTTGGTTTACTGAACCTTGTTTTGTAAAAATGTGGCCCTAAATAGCAGCTAAATATTGGGAGCAAATGAAGATACTCTTGTCCATTTGTTACAGTAGTACAGGTGGTCCTCAGTTTACAACCACTCATTCAGTGGCCATTCAAAGTTATAAGAGAGCTGAACAGGGGAGGGGACTTTCAACCTGTCCTCAGAGTTTCAGCCATTACAGTGTCGCCAAAGCACTTGATTCTGGTCTGGATGCTTGATACCGAGCTTGCAATTACCACAAAGCAGCAAGCCATGGTCATTGCAATTTCTTCCCACAAGTAAAGTCAGTTGGGAACCTGGTCGGAAGTAGCACTTCTCATTCTTTGTCTGCCTCTACTATGGGTGCCAGCAGTACTCTTTTGCTCCCTGAAGCACATATGCACCCACTAGCCTTCTTGCCTGCGGTTACTGCCTTTTTCCACTTAACAATCCACAGTCCAGGGATTATGACAGTAACAAGGACTGCCAGGATTGCTATTACTTAGCAATGCAGTCACGTAATGTTGCACATTATGACTGCATCACTTAGCCAAGGAAATCCTTCTTCCAGTTGCTGTCATAAACCTGTAATGGGAAGACTTGGTTGACTTTTTATAATCACGGAATGTTCCCTTAACAAAGATTTCATAAAGTATCTATGTGATGGACACTATACTATCTACATTACACGTCACTACACTATACAATAGGCTCCTGCTATCAGGGTAAATATTTCAATCCAGATTTTTTTTAAAAAAAATCTCCAAACTGTCTTTAAACATTTAATAGACAGACTGAGAGTTTCATACTAGTTAGAGCAGTCTGGCATGAATATTGAGATATGTCTTCACTGGGACTTGGATTTTTTTTTTAGAATCCTGGATATTATTAACAGATGTACTCATATTCCAGATAAGTGAGTCCACCTTTGTTTCAGACTTTCAGATGAATGCATGGAAATTGTGGAAAATAAGGGATGAGGCTATGTGTTCAGTTTCATTTTCTATCCAGTTTGAAGCCCTTTGTGCAATTATCTAAGAGTTCGAATAAAGCTCTAGACTGATTTAGAAGTATATAATAGCTCTCTCAATGTCAGTTCATTTCCTTCTCGTGAAATCTTATGGAACTCCAGTTGGTGATACTTTTCAAAAGGAAATTGGCAGCTTTACTCAAGGACCAACCAGGACTCCTTTAAGACATCAGAAAGCCAGAGGCAAAATGTTTGAACACTTCCCCTGCCTATCCCCATTCTTGTCGCTACATCCTGCACTGATCATTTCAAACGCTGAATTAGGCTTCAAATGGGATCCCCTCCTGGAAATTGGCCTGCCAGCATGGCCTCTGTTGTCCCCCTTTAAAAAGGCACTAGTAGGGTGCCAGTGCAAAACCAATTAATCTATTTTATTTTGAGTGCAAAAAGTCACCCTATGGCGACTCTAAGCCTAGCAAGCAGAATAGTTTTTTTCGACAGAGTAAATCAATTTTCATGCTTGATAAAGAATGAAAAAAGTCCTTGAGCCAAGTAACTGCATCCGTACAACTTCCTTGACAGTATTACAGAATAAGTTCATGTCACTTTCTTCCACAATAGTTTTTTTCCCCCAGTTTCCCAGCTAATCAGTAGCCCCAAATTCCCACTCTGTATCATCTCTGTACTAACCCTGGTTGATCTTGCTTCATTTCCAAATGCTGCCATCTCCTGAGACTGTCTTCATGTACATACCAAATAATTGCTGGTTTGCTGTTTTCATTTCTTCCCTTCTTATTCAACATCCTCAACAGGAACACCAGAGACCTCTTTATCAGGAATCAAAGCATTTAGATTATCTAGTGCAATCCTTTTTACTCTTACTTAAAGCGGTTCTTTGGAATTTCAGAAAACTTGTTAAAGTGAATGAGGAAGCAGGCCCCCGCTCTCCGGGCCTTCCAAAAAAGGGATCAAAACACGTCACTGCCACCTTTCATGCAAAGTCCCAAAGAAATACGCAATCCTGAGGTTGGTTAGTGCTGAGAGCCATCCCTTTACACTTGTTAACCAACTCTGATCAAGGTTAACATATTCTTTCCTCCTTTAAAAAAATTATATTGTTTTACATTTTTAACCCAATTTTTAACTTTAGTTTTTTAGTTTTTATGTCCTATTGTATATTTCAGTGTTTTATTGTATATACTGCACAGAATCTTTCAGGGAGATGAAAGGTTTAGAAATATGAAAAAATGATGCGGGGGGGGAGGGAGAGGGAGAGGGAGAAATTGCAAAGGTAAGAAATCTAGCATGGATTTTTTAACAGTGGGCTACAATTAAAATAAACTTCCTCAACCTGGCATTGGGCAAATTTGCACAGTTGCATATGGGAAATACTATTTTGTTAAAGCATCTTGGAATTCTTCTGTAGATGCAAACTTTTACAATCTTTGATGAAACAATAAAAACATTATTTTTAATTTGATTTCTGGCTCCTAGGAATGCAATTCATTTACATATATATATTCCAGATGAATTTCTATTTTGTGCTGATACAGAACATGATCAGGTATTTGAAGCCACGCTGAACAGAAAATATTATTACAGACATGGTTTATTTTCCAGTTACAAAGATAAATCTTCTTAGCTTTGGTTGGATTACTCCCGTTATAATTATCCCAAGTTTGGTGGCTAGACTTCCCAACTTCCCTTTTTACTAGGAAATCATTACATTCATGAGGATACTCCATCATTTTGTGCTAATTTCTCAGGTTGATAATGAGAGGTCAGAGCACATTTTAATAATTGACAAGGAGTGGTTCATATATCTCATTACACTTCTCCTTTGATATTGAACAGAAGTAAACTTTACATTCATTCAATAATCTAAAAAACTGGTTGAGGAGATAAACTGTTGCATTACAATACCTTAATCTATATTTTTAAAGCCAGGAATATCTGACATGCTAGTTATTAGCTTGCATGTTGTTACTGTTTTCTTTTACTTTAAAAAAAAGATGGGTTTTTTTCCCTTTTTAGCACAGAATTAACCTACAAGAAAGAGTGCCTTCTTAAAAAGTCATCAAGCCTCTTTAAAGTGCTGCATACAATTTCTAGTTGAGGAGACTGAGATTCAGTACATCTGGAGAACATCAGGTTGGGAGGTTAGAAAACATTGTCTACCCTTCACTAGTTTCTTTTTGAATCAAGTTTGAGTGAGTACACGTGAAAACCATAATGATTAATTCCAGATTGCAAATCACTACATATTAAGTCAGCCTGATGCTTCATAGAGTCTAGAAAAGTGGACCACTGTCAAAAGCCACTTGGTTGGATATGTAGAGTCAATTTTGGCTTCTAACACTGTACATTAATAATTCTATTTTGAGTGGTGTTAATAAAAGCAGATTCATAAGATTAATGTTAAAATCCCTGGCCCAAATGTTGATTACTTTTCAGAATTTTATTTTAGGACAAGGAGTTCTTTCATCTGTAGATGTAAAAAAATGAAAAGGAACTATTATAGAACTAATAGGAAATGCTACATGTCTTTTTACCATAGATTAATCTAATTTGGCACTGTAAATAGGGGAGATGGGTGACACAGAAGTTTAATAAAACACAACAGTATGCCAATAAGAAAAAGATAATTATTGAATATAGGAAGCGTATCTAATATTTTTGTCACGTTTGCATTTGGTAGTATAAAATATGCTGCTAACCTTTAATCAGCACAAAAAAATTAATAATATCATGGACTTTGATTTGTGTACTTTTTCACATAATTTTTGTATCGTTTAAATGCTTTTTAATTTTGTTTTATATTGCAAATTCATACATTGAGATAGATGGCTATATAAATTTCAAATAATTGATGAATAAAATCCAGAAATTACCCTAGATGTTAATCTGAAATAATTATTAATGGATCTATTTATTGTTGGATACCATTTATATTTATTAGGAAAAAATGGATGGATATTTGGCTTCATATAAAAACAATTTATTTCTAATTGAAGAAGTCAAAATTGAAGAAGCTACTTAGATGAGAAGCAAAATATCTTCAAGCAAAACAAAGAAACTCCAGCTGCCTTTTGAAAAAGCATCTTTGGGACAACCATAACCTGGATGACTGAGCGTCTCCTCAGACAATTGATCACTAAGACTTTATCATCATAGGATGTATAGCCACATCATTATGAAACATGCTCATATTATTTATTTCAACAATAAGTAGGATTACCAGGTTGATATCATCTCTTTCTTGAGAACTTAGGTCCAGTCAAGTTATGTCACATAATTAACTATGAAGATTTTGATATATAGAAATGTGGCATTAGTAGTACTAATGGTAGGAAAGCCCAACAATTGAGGAGGAGAGGAAGAAGAAATATTTCCCATGTGCCAAAAGACCCCACTCTTATTCTCAATAGATAACTGTTCAGTTCATCTGAGATGTTCTCACTAAACCTTTATATTATACAATTTCCTTTTCAAGTTAGGACTGGTAATTATGAATTCAGTTGTAGCATAATTTAATGATCAGATATTCATTGTTCTTATGCAAAGTGATACAAATGAGTGTTATTGAGAAGAAAATTAATTTGGCTGGATCAACATCTTTGGGTGAAAGAAAATGTGCTCAGTTATTCAAGACTCCGAATTGCCTTCTGACAACCTGAAGATAAAGCGCCATTTTCTTAACCTTATGGCATTTGCACCACTAACCATATCATACTGCATAAAAGGCAGTGTTCTTCTGAATAATTTTACTGTGGAAAGAACATTGAAGGTTATAGAGGGAATTCTTTTTGAAAGAGGAATGTAGAACTTGTGGCCAGTTTTGAAACAGAATGAATTATTTAAACCCATATAGTTCATTTGATTTATTAAAATAAAGCCTGGACAAGAGAAGCACTCACCAAACTCTACCTGTGAATGACACTGAAGTCTGCCTTTATTTCCTGCATGCCAGAACAGATATAGACAATTTAATGACTAGCTTTATTCAACTTTCTTATCAGAGTGTCTATAAAGAACTAGGAGGTGCTACATTTTCAGCTTTGCTGCTCCTTTCAACCACAATACTAGAATATACTGAATCCTAATTTGCCAAAGACAGAATTTTTTGTCTTGTAGATTTTTAAATGTAACAAAACATGCAAAAGACTTTTTTTCTAACACTTTGCTTTCAATGTACTAGAAAACTACTGTACAAAAGATACACGTCGGAGAGTGATTTCTTCTAAAAATGTGACTACCTTATTAATGTTAGTAATATTAGTAAGCCTTCTTGGTGCACAGACTTTGTTAATTTTACTTCACTAATAGAGGGGGACAATTCCTATTTCTCTCTCTCTCTCTCTCTCTCTCTTCTGCTCCTCTCTCTCTCTCTCTCTCTCCTCTCTCTCTCTCTCTCTCTCTCTCCTCTCTCTCTCTCTCTCTCTCTCTCTACTATATATATATATATATATTATATTTTTCTTAAGTTTTCGCAGGTATTTATATGTATGTTTGTTCATGTATACTTTGTTTGAGTATTTTCCCACGTCATTATAGTTGTGCTTTTAAAGTTGTAGCAACGTTTCGGCAGAATCTCAATAGACGAACACAATACAGAAGCCTGATGATGGAGATGAAATTCTGCCAAAACGTTGCTCCAACTTTAAAAGCAGAACTTTTGATGGGGAAAATACCCGAACAAAGTGAATACCATATATATATATATTGTTTCTAAATATATGTAAACTAGAAACAGTTGCATTCACAGGTGTATTTTAAAACAGTACAATTCATATTTTAAGGCAGAGCATTGGGTACTGGACACCTATTTTTGCATCAGAATATGCTGCATACGTTAAAAAGCACCTTGTGTCTTAATTAGGTAAGAGGAGAAGGAAAACAAGTTTTTTATAGTTTTTTGTAGTTACAGCAGCTGGCTATACTGTTACTATAGCAGCATACCACATGATAAGATATATTAGGTTGCTCTGCATGAGCACAAGTGGAGAGAATGAATAGCAAAAAGTTAAATGTAACTTTGGAGTTTTTGTACAGATATATTTTATGGTCAATGGTCTGGAAAGTTATGTGCTGTGGGCTGTTTTTAAAACAGCAGATTCAGGTAAGTTAAAAACATTTTCATTTTTTTAATTTTGCCCTTTATTCCTCAAAGTTGAAAACTAGATCTTTTATATTTTTCTTGCTTTTCTTTTTTACATCTCATTGATCTTGTCAACATTGTAATCCTCACAAAATGAAATATTAACACTCCAGTTTTGTTAGGGTGAACATAGTCTACATGACATAGTCTGTTGTAACATTTTCTGTTTTCCAAATAAAGGACCAAACAAAGTCCTCATTTAATGCCCTTAATTGGGGACTAGCAACTTGGTCACTTTCCAAAGCAGTTGCTAAGATCACTGTGCTTGTGATTTTATTTCAGCTTTGTTTTAAAGATCTGTGAAGGTCATATAAGAGGATTCATTTTAAAAGTTATATATATATATATATATATATATATATATATATATATATATATAGTATATAGTATATATATATATTTATATATATATATAAAATTATTATATATTACTTAAATGGATTTTAAAAACATTGACATGGTGACCTTCTTTGACAAAAACATTTGTCCTTACATCTTATAATGTATGGCTCTATATTTATATATGTTTATCCATTTTACACATCTTAAAGCATATTAGGTCTTTAACATATTTTAATTCCCAATATTATTTTTTTTTCAAGTTCACAGTCCCTATTAAACATTTGAACTAAAAAGAAAAAGAATTTGCTTTTTAAAAAATGTGGGTGTTGAAAGAGAAATTCCAAGATTTCCCTTTAACATGCCTGCCAAGTGTAAGCAATATTATGGTTTAGTGTTTTTGCTCTGATACCAGTAATTAAAATCATGCAATGCATTTAATTTGTACTCTTTTATCTTTTCATCTAAGAGGAAGTTATGAATGTACTTTTGAATAGGTTTTATACTGCATTATTACAATGGTTTCTTTGGTAATAATTTTATTATCTTTGTACAAATACAAAGATAAAAGACTAATGCAAACCAAGAAAAATATAAAAAAGAAAAAAAAACAAGTAAAAAAGAGAAAAAAGGGAGGGGAAGAATAAGAAAAAAGATAAATAAATGACTCCCCCCTCCCTCCAGACAAATAAACTGCAGTAACATAACACCTTTTTTAGTATTTCAGTAAAAAGAATATCTTCTTCCCATACCCCTTCATTGATCAATAAACAAATTGTAAAACTCATCTTTTGTATTCTAGTGTATCACTTTCTCTAAAAAATAAAAAAGTGTTTCACAAATTGATTTCTTATCATTTTCTTTGTCTCCTTTCAGGAACAGTTTCAGGAGCTTAACATGTCCCTTTTGTAAATCCAAGATAAGGCTTTCCAAGGCAACCTAGGGGCAGAAAGTCTTGAAAGTAATTTCTGAATACATTTTTCCCAAATACTCTTAATTTCTTTTATAGTTATTTATACGCTAAATTCTATGGTCAAATAATATTGCTACATGGTAAAAATAGTCACCTTTCTTTTAATTACATTCCTTTTGTGATTGTAAGTCTCCCAAAATTATCTTAAGATGGGCAGACAATAAGTTTTATAAACAAACAAATACTTATCCCTAGTTCTCTGTAATCAACCTTCAAATCCTCTCTTCTAACTCCATTATTCTTATTCTAGAAGAAGGAGCTTCCATCCATTTCTTCTTGTCCTGTACTCAGGTGCTTTGGATAATAAATTGACCCCCTCTTCTTTGTGACAGCCCTTCAAGTATTGGAAGATAATTATCATGTCATCTGTTTATTTTTCAATCAATAAAACTTTCCCACAGGAGGATTTCTTGCAGTTAATTTTAAAATCTTCATATAAACTTTTATAAAATTTTAAACAACCCACAAGAAATATTCTTTCAAGTTCATCTGGGCCCTTAACTTTTAAAAATCAAAATTCTAATCACCCCTTTAATTGTTTTTCCAAATACTTTCCAGTATTTTTTTAAAATCCTTAAACTTACCATAAAGCCTTATTTCATCCAGGTTAAGCCCCTGTCACACAGCACCAACGGATGTAAAACGGAGAGAAACACTTGCCATCCGTTGGTTAACGCGATGCATCCGTTCTGTACTCACTGCGTCGGTTTTTCATACTCTCTATTCGTCCAGCATCCGTCTACTGACATTTCATCCACTCAAAAAGTTTTGAGTTGCACAAAACTTTTTCAGCGGAAAATGTATCCAACGCGCCCATTAGACATCTGCTACGCATACGGGGAACATCCGTTAGATGTCTGTCGTCATCCATTATGCGTCCGCTATATCTGCTAGGCATCTGCTGCACATCCGCGCAACTCGCATCTGCTCCAGCGGAAAACGGACACAGGGAGGAAGCGAAACGG
>BHFT01016886.1:0-59644 GCA_004320025.1 Laticauda laticaudata
TAACTGTTCCCGCCGTTTGGCGGGTTAACCGGATTGGTTCTCTAACAGCCAATCCACGAATGGCCTTTTCGGCCAGTCAGAATAGTGAACTTGAAGCCTTCCAAGTTCCATACAGAACATCTTTTCTATATCTATCATACCTGCAATACATTCATTCGTGAAAACATATTTCATTTATAACAAAGCAATCCGATGATCCCAAACAGATCCAAATAAAAGGAAATTGGAAAATAACTGGATTTCATGGGATAATAACAAAGCCAACAAAAATGATGTTAAAGAACGAGTAGTTGCAACAAAAATAGTTGCAATCATTTTTATAAGTTCTATTTAAAAATCAACAAAAGTTTTTTTTAATGGGGGAGGAAGGAACTTTCCTGAGATTCAGGAACTATTTTTACACATATTTTTTTCACAAGTTTTAATACAGTAGTATAAAGCATACATTTTACAAAGAGCTATCCACTTAACATCCTATTGATTTAGCTGTATTATTCTTCAATCTATATCCATAAGGCAAAAAATAAGTGCTTTTCTAAAGACCTGTTGCATTCACATATCTGCAACATGCAATTAATTACAGTTACAGTCTTGCCCTTGTCTTGCAGCTAAAATTAATGTATGTTTATACCAATACAGATTGTAAAATAGTTCAGTGTAAAAGCCACAAAATAGCTCTCAACTTGATGCTCAAAATAGCATCAACTTTAAAAAACACAGCCACAGCTGTACTTGAGCAGTTAGGGAATATGGAAAATTAGAGGTGTTTTTGTGAGACCACAAACTTAGGTGAACAACTAAAAAGGGATGAGATGTAAAGATGATGTCAATCATCTTACCAAATATTTCATTCAGAAATTGCTTCCAGGCCTGTAGGGAGAAAATGGGGATCCAATACAGGCTGTAAGCCATACAGAATGTCTGGTTTTGTGCCAGATCTATTATTGAACATAATTTCTCCCCATAATTATTCCATGCAAAAGATTACCTTTTCATCCCAATTACTGGCTTCTCACATTCCACGATGGGTATAGAAATGCCCTCTATGTGTACCAAAGGTTGTGCATGAGATAAATCATTGCCAACTTGTGATTTAAAAAAAATACAGGCCATCTGGATAGAAGTGGGGAGAAATCACTTGGTAGATCTGCCAAGATAGTTTTGCCAGGCAGAGCTCTTTAGAAATTGAGTCTGAGGCAGGATAAATATTCTGAATAGTTTTAGGAAGAAGATAAGATACTACCAATTTACTCTTCTGAAGAATTTGTACTAGAGACACTAGATACAATGCTGATATATCATTGATGTTTGTTTCTCAAAGTAACTCATTCAATGTGGCAGGTAAAGGCAGAGTCATTCTCAAAAGAGCTGGAGGGATTGTTTGGTCTAGTCCTCTACATTCTCTGCAAGGTATTTCATTATCTGCTTTCATTTAAGTCAGGGGCATCAAACTCAAGGCCTGTGGGCCAGATTTGGCCGTGGGATTCTTAGATCTGGCCAGTGGGCCTGCTCTGGAAACAGTGAAGAACCAGCCGGTGTTGCCTCTGCCAGCAAAAATGGAGCTTGTGAAGGCCGCATGTGGTCCTCCTGGGCTCCATTTTGGTAGTGACAGTTTCCTGCAACCCTATGCAAGTAAAAATAGAGGCAAGGCTGCATATGGCCCTCCCAGGCTCCATTTTGGCTGCAGCAGCCTCCTGCAATCCTCTGTCAGTGAAAACAGAGGTTGTAGAGGTCGAATGCAAGCTCCATTTTCTCTGGCAGAGGGCTCCATTTTCAGGATCCCCTGAACTCCTTTTTAATTGGCAGAGGGCTTCAGAAGCTGTCATGACTGAAAACAGAGCCTCAGTGTATGACATAGAGCTGACTACATCCATCCCAGCCACGCTCCCTCCCCAAGATCAAACACAACCCTAATGCATCCCTCAATGAAAGTTTGGGTGTTTGGTCAAGTTTGACACCTGTGGTTTAAGTGGTAGAGCAATCAAAGGCTCAGCTTTTGAAATTAAACACCCAGATTCAAATCCCTATTCAGTCAGGAGGTTCATTGTCACCCCCTCAATCAACCTTACTACCTCATATGTTTGCAGAAGGAAGAAATGAGTGGAGTGGGTGAAAATAAATATCTAATTGTTGTAAGAACAATAGATAATAAGGTAGGATATAAATGAATAAATGAAGAATTAGTCTGATGGTCTAATTTGGTCACACTACCATTTTAATATAATTAAACCATATAAGAAAGAACATCTGGCTAACTTTGGTTGATCTTGAAAAGTTAAGCAGAGACACAGCTGTTTAATATCTGGATGAGAGACCAGCAAAAAATATTGAGATTATTAACTAGACTGAATGGCAATTTTTTTTAAAAAAATCCCAGAATAAGCAAGTCAAAATAAGCAAGCAAAGCAATATATATATATATTAAACATCTGATTATTTCTTATTAACTCTTCCATACAATGCTAGAAAAATGTGATTGAAATCACCAAAACTTAAGCTCAAATTGTAAAAGATTTTATTTAACTTTGAAGAGCCAAGGGCTTTGTTTGTAATATCAGAACTCACATTGTGATACTGTCCACCACAAGACCCAAATGTGATGTAGTGATTAGAGTTTGGGGTAGATAATAGAGAAACCCAATTTCTAGTCCATGTACAGCCCTGACAGCTCATTGCATAACTTTGGACCAATCACTCTGTCACAACTCAACCTATCATAGAGGCTTGTTCTTAGAAAAATAAGAAAAAGAAATGCTGTGTATGCCACTCTGAGTTCCTGTATAAAAGGCAGGTTATAAATCCAACAAGCAACCACATCAATCACCCAAGTCACCTCAAGCAATAGCTTTAGTATTTGTCAGGTAAGGAAATGTGAAAACAAAACAAAAAAAATTGAGCAATATTACATCAAAGGATCCAGGGTTTCTTTTCTTTTTCTCAGTAAGCAATGGCATCCTTTTGTTTGACTTGAAGAAGCTGAAATCCAGATATGTACCGTCACTGGGCTTCAGTTATCAACATCCATGGCTAATAATATAGCAAAATTGGAAGGATCCTTGAAAGACTTAGTCCAATCCCCTGCTCCAAGCAGGAAATCCTATGCCATTTCAGAAAAAATGTTGTCCAATTTCTTCTTTACAAACTCCAGTATTGGAGCACCCACAATTTCTAGAGGCAAATTGTTCCAATCATTGTTTCAACTGTTAGGAAATATCTTCTTATTTCTAGGTTGCTTCTCTCCTTGATTAATTTCCATCCATTGCTTATTGTTCTTCCTTCAGGTGCTTTGGAAAATAGACTGACCCTCTCCTCTTCTTTGTGGCAGCTAGTTAGATATTCAAATGCTGCTATTTATTCTCTCATGAGGTTATTCTCTCATGACTTGCCCAGCCATCAAACAAATATGTTTCCCATGTGTCAACTATGGCTCTTTGGTGCTGTCTTCCCCATAGCTTCTCAATTGTCAGCTGGCAACTCTCCCATTTCCAATTCACCCACTTGCCTCTTTATATCACCTTGTTTCACCTGCTTACCCCAAATGTGCAAACTTTCCACTTGTTTCACCTTTCAGCAGTAGTAACAACTTCCCTCAGTTGTTACTGTAGGTCAGTGCAACGTATATTATAAAGGAGGAGTGTGTGAGGTATACAATCAAACCAATGAAGTATGACTTTTGGGAGTGCACAACTAATGAGAGTTTCTGTCAGATGGCAAAGCTCATTGACTATGTATGAAAAATAGAGCATTTGATTGGTTTGACTGCTTGCTGCTTTTATTTCCAGGATTACTTTTTCTTTATAGATGATGCTTTGTTACTTAATTTTTAGTAGGCTACTGCAAGAATGTGGCTTTGATATTGTAGGACAGTGGTGTCAAACTGGAGGCCTGTGGGCCAGATGCATCATGTGCAGGCCACACCCACCCCAGCTCTGTGAAGGGAAAAATGTTACAATATATCACATGACAGCAATGTGATGCAGCAAGTTTGACACCCATGCTGTAGGAGGATGGAACAAATATGCCTCGCTCCCCCAATCTGGCCCTAAATAAGAATGAAGACTGCATTATGATGGTTAACATTTTAATATGAACTTTACTTCCTGCATGAATATATGTTATAGTAATAATCAATTGAGCAGCATGGTGGCTTGGAGGCAAAAATAGTTTCCTTTCATTTAGAAAGTTGAGAGTTCACTCCTAGACAATGGCAGATGTTTCTCTATCAGGGGGCAAAGAGAAAATATCTACTGTGAACTCAGGGTTGGCATCAGGAAAAGCACCTGGCCAGAAAATGCTCAGATCCATTTGGTCACCCTGACCCCATCTCAACAAAAAGGGATTGCAGGATCATAAAAAGAAAAAAAAGTAATAATCAATGATCAATAAATAATAAAAGCAATTTCTTCACATTTTCTGATTCAATCCTTTTGGCCAGAGGTATATCTCTATCATTTATCCAGGCCTTTCTGTCCTCTACCATCCCCCGGAGTCCATTTAAACTGACGCCTATTGCTTCAGTGACTCTGTCCAGCCACCTTATTCTCTGTCATTCCCTTCTTCTATTGCCCTCAACATTAGTGAAAACTTAAGAAAGGTACATATCAGAGGAGGTGGCTGCAAAAATTAATCTGCTTTGGAAAATTGCTACATCTGTTCCCACACATTTGCTCAAGGATCAATGCCAGGACATTTCACACAGATCTCTATATGTATTTTTGTTCACAAGTTAAAAAAAATCAGTCCAGTGAACTGATAAGAAACTGAATGGGACTGAATGGACATTTGGCTGGTCACATATAAAAGTAAGGGAATGACAGGTTCATCCATCTTCATTCAATAGTGTCAAAAGTCATCCCAAATGGGCAGCCCTGTACATATTCCAACATTTACCACAAGACACATAAAACAAGCAAAGCAGTTTTCACTTGCCAATCTTCTAAATCACTCTCTGACCAATCACCAAGGGAAAAGCAGCACTTGGCCAGCAGGAAAGGTTCAAAGTGCCTGCATTTTGGCAAACTGGGAGTCCAGGGGGTATCTGTTGCTCATAAATGAACTCCTTCCCAAATAGATTTTGTCTCCCTTCTAATAGAACATGCAGCTGCCAGAACAGTGTTATAATTTAAAGGATGTTGGGGGGTAGTGGTGGATAATGATTATTTAATTCTAAACCACCGCTGTCCAATTTCTATCTGATTTTGCATATTGGATGTGATTATAGCTGATTATAAATGATCAGCTTTCACCTCAATCTACTTAATACCTTTAACCTCAAGACACCTACACAGCTTGTAAATTTAAAGAAGGCCTGCTTTTTCCACGGGTTTGTGGTTTTGAAATCTTGTTTTCTGGGCAACTATTTTGGCAGGAAATGATACAAATGTACAAACTCTGAATTGGTACAGAATTTCCAGCTCTTCTTAAAAGCACCCACAATTTCTGAAGGCAAGCCATTATATTTGCTTCACTGTTACAAAATTTGTCCTTAGTTCTAGGTTGTTTCTCTCTTTGATTAAGGGCCTGTCACATTGGCCAATGGATGCAAAACATTTGTAAAAAGGACACAGCGGACGAGAAAATGTTCCATCAATCCGTTGTTATACACCTCTGCAAAAAGTGCCCAAATGTTGCATAGCAGAGCGGACAAGCCGAAATCGGAAGAGAGAAGGAGTGGGAGAGGACGCTGAGGCGCACGAAAGTGGATGCTGCCATGAAGCTCAGCGGAATGGAAGCGGATGGCAACATCCCGCATCTGGGGAGTTACAGCGAAACGGACGCGCAGCGGAAAGGAGCGGATGCAGAGCAGGTGCAGAGCAGATGAAGCGGTAGGCAGAAAAAAATATAGCAAGAAGCCTAGCGGATGCACAGCGTTCCTGCGCAGTGCAGGGGAAGGATGCATTGCGTCAGCCCTGGATATAAAGCAGCTCGCAAGCAGGTCACCACAACGAAAGACCTGCTTCCAGACACAGCTCTCCAGCCAGCAGCCACCAGCCAGCAAGCCAGCAAACCCAACAACCATGGGAAAGAAGAGAAAAGCCCTCAGTCACTCTGCTGCCAGCCCTTGGCAAGAAGGACAGGGCCACCATCCCACCCCCTGGCCCTGACTCTGCTTCTGCTGGGGCTTCTGCTGCTCGGACTCACTCTTCTGTGGTGCTGGAGCGTTCTGTGGTCTGGGCTCTGGGGGTGTCGGTTGCTTCTGCTGATGCTGTCTGGTGCCTGTGCTTCTGCTTGTTACTCTGCTGATGCTGCTTCTGGTGCTGGTGCTTCTGATGGTGCTTACTCTGCTGGCACTGCTCCTGGTGCTGGTGCTTCTGCTGGTGCTTGCTCTGCTGGCACTGCTCCTGGTGCTGTGCTTACTCTGCTGGACTGCTCCTGGCTGCTGTGCTACTGCTGGTGCTTACTCTGCTGGCGCTGCCCTGGTCCTGCCTTGTTCCTGCTGGTGCTCCTGGTACTCCTGGTCCTGCTGGTGCTGCTGGTGCTTACTGGTGCTGCTGGCGCTGCTGGTGTTACTTGCTGCTGCTGCTGCTGATCCTGGTCCTGTGGTCCTGCCGGCGTCGCTGGTTGTCTACTCTGCCGGTGCTGCTCCTGGTCCTGCTGGTGCTGCTGGTCCTGCTTTTGCTGCTACTATTGTTGTTGCTGCTGCTGATGGTGGTGGTGGTGTGGAGGAGCATCCCCTACAACCTCGAAGCCCCTCTGATGAGGGCCATATGGCCCTGCCAAAGGGAGAAGAGGCAGACGCATGAACGGGAGAGGAGACAATACACAATCAAAGAGAACATGAGGAGGAGGTTGCTGGAGTAGATATGGGAGATATATCTTTGGCGAATGACTATTGGTTCGGTGTTACATAATTATTAGGAGGTCGGCTTATTAGGAGACTGATCAAGATTCACAACATCATGGCAATGGACACTCCAATAGTCCAGGATACTGGTGCTTTACCAAGACCACATGCCAAGAAGAACGATGACAGCATGTAGTACGGGTCACCAATAATCTCTCGGAGAATACAACAAATACCTTGAAGATATGATGCATTCAGAGAATTAGAGGAAAAAAAGATGTGATTTAGATAAGCTTATTTCTGTGTTTAGAATTTTGAGACTGGAGGTTACCTAGTTGTCTAGGCTGTAAATTATCTCTTGTACAAGACAGGTTATCGATCCAAAATTAGTTATATCCTAGGTTGTTGATTTCGTGAGAGAAAAGGTAAAAAAATAAAGTTTGTGCTGGTGTTCTCTAGTGGATTCATAATCCTGTATCGCCCCCTCCACGAAGACCTTTCTTAATGTATTTAATATCGTGTCTAAAATGGCAAGTTGCAACATCTACATCATGTGGCATTTCAATGGCATATCTATTGGTGTCTGAGCTCATATTTTTGCAACTCTCATCACATGTGGGCCACGGAACTGAAAAATTGCCTATCTCTGTTTTAAGATAAATACCTGTTTTGGGCTGAACTTGGTCGCCAGGAGCACATTAGAGAGATATTATATATATATAGACAAAGAGAGCAAATGGCTCCGTACATCTCTGGAATTAATCCCCTGGTTTACTTCTCTTAAAGCTCCAGCATGGTTTGTCATTTTAATCAAGACATTTGACAACTAAATCAATCAAAGATCAATATGGTAAATAAATACGCAATCTTAGGAGGATTTTTTTTGGCCAGATTAAAAGCTTGAATTCAGAGGATATCCAGACAACCAGGTTAGTTTCTGTTTTCATCTCTGGGAGAGCTGACCACAATATGCAAGACATAAATTTGCTCTGTTTTTCCGCAATCAAGCAAATGCTGGTGGGTAAAACTGCAACCAAGGAGCTACTTCTAAATGTTGGCCTGGATCTGAAGACAAAAAGGCAATGTTACTGATGACAGGGTAGTAGCTGACTGTCAGAATCAAGAAACCCCTGTTCGCACACTGTCCACCTCAAATAAATCACAGGCCTCAGTGCTTACTCCTATAGTTATTAATTGGAGACATATATTTTCAGTCATATTATTCCTAATATATGAGTGACACTGTTGAGACCATTATCTATTGACAGCTGGATACAGAACAGGAGAAAGAGAGCCTGCATCACAAAGCCATCACAGCAGCTAGAGTGGACCCATGCTCTTGACACAAAATACATAGATAGGCCACAGAGAATCCGCCGAGGACAATGAACACACAAAACACTCCTCCTCCAGTCTCCTGAATCAGTCCCATGAAGGATGCTATTGGAAAGCTTGCCTGAAAGATCCAGGAGACCTAGGGTATCCATCTTGAACCTTTCAGAGATTAGACAACAAGTATGGCAAATGCCATCTCAGTGTTGTTCTATGGGCTTAAACCCAGATTGAAAAAGGATTCAGCAGACAGATGAGACCTGCTTGCGCGATCGATGCGCTTAGTGCGCGCGTATCTAACTTAAGGCTACCGCCTCCTGCTTTACAGGGGTGCATCATGGCCTCACTAGCAGAAGGTTAAGGAATACTGCAGCCTTGGAGGTAGGATTTGTCAGGAAAAAGCCCAATTCAAAGAGTGTTTGGAACCGAGGCTTCTCAGGAGGGAGGTGCCTGCAGGGTGGAATCAGTGCATCAAGAGCCGCCACACACAGATGGTTTCCTGGAAAGCGTGAGAGCGAATGTCGCATTCCTCTTGTCAAATCCTGAATCAGACAAACAACGTCGAGAGTGTCTTATCTGGGCTAAGGCACCACAACAGATAGAGTGCTGCTTGCTAATATATACACTCATACTCACCTGTTTTCTGATAGAGGAGGTCACTCTCTCTCGCTACTCACTCTCTCGCAGCCCACATTAGACGTCATCTAGAGCAGAGAGAGATGACGAAGATCACACCAGATTATATTCATATTTTGACTTTGAGAGCACTCTCCACTTAGCCGTTATTTATCGTTATGCTTGATATTTGGGAAGCACATTATGCTTAGTGAGAGCATATTACACCGTATTGCCGTCACATCTCAGAGATCCACGTATAGTCATTGGCGTTAAGCAGCGTCTACCAGATTTTGAGAGCACTTCAATGCTTCCTTCCACAGATGACTTTATGGGTATGCTGACTTCATTTCCAGCAGGCCACCTTGCCAACACTGCAAAAGCACCAAAACCTGGTTGCAATGACCGTGGGATTTGACTGAGTGCTATCGATTGGCTAAGCAAACTCACCTGACCTGAACCCCATCGGAGAATTCGTCTATGGGGCATAGTGCCGGAAAGAGAAAGAGAGAAGACGCTGAGACAAACAGTGCAGAAGAGCTGAAGGCGCTATTAAGCATCCTGGCTTCCGTAACACCTCAGCAGTGGCCATAAAAGGCTTCCGCATGCCATGCCGCATTGAGGCCAGTAATTTTCTGCAAAGGGGCCTCAAACAAACCCTGAGTATATATGCAGGTTATAAGAGAGGCTCGATCATAGAGGACAATGTATTGTTCTATGTACAATCCTTGTTTTATTGATTGCATGTTTGATTGCATTTTATTGATTGCATGCATCTAATTTTTTTCAGATTGTGGATTTGGGGTTTTCATGAGCTGTAAGCCATTATCATCTCAATTAAAACAAATCACAGCTTGAACTATCTTGCTTTGCATATAATAAGTCTATCTCATATATTAGTTTCACCTATTAAGTTGCATTACTGAAATAAATAACCTTTGGCACGATATTCTAATTTTTTGAGTTTCATCTGTGATACCATCTCCTCCTGCAATGAAGCATTAACAACCACTTGGTTCCATCCATATGCCATCTCTCATGATGCCTTAACTCATCAGCAGGCTCCAGAAAACAGATGGCTTAGCTCAAAGCTGCTTGTCCACATCCTCAGGTTCAACCATCTGCAATTTCTGGATAATGGGGGCTCACTCAGACTGTCTCACGAAGTTGACTGTTATTGCCTCTGAGTTATGATTAAGAGGAAGATAATATCATGCAGAGATGTTCCTCAACAACTATTGGATTCAAACTTAAATTAGGGAGATGTGGATATGCTCAAAAAATACTGGAGGAAGGGAATAACGAAAAAGCAAGGTTGCTATAACTGGGATAGGCAACCACAAGATGGCAGCAAAGAATTAAAGAAATGTAAGTTATCAGGATTTTTAAAACTCATACAGCAGCCTTATAAGGTCATTTTCTGGCAACAATTGTATCAATCAATTCTTCCCCTAAATGCTCAGGGAACCTCTTAAGTAAAAAATTGTGGCATAAGTGGATAAAGGGTACAAGTGTCGGTAAACTATTTTGAAATGTAGCCATTGTCTTCATGAGTGCTCAGATAACTCAACACTAGTAGCAACAAATAGGAATGCTAAAATTAGCTGCAATATACAAAGGATTCCAAATCCATTTGCTACTGGCCCGGTTGAGACAATCATTTTTCTAGCTACCAACATTGATTCTGCCATTTTATACCAGAAGTTGCTAAATTCTGGACCTCAGATACACCATACATTGAATCACCTGGAAGTTGCTGACTAAGTAATTTTTAGGACAATTTTTTTTGAAGGTATGTTTGGTTGATAAGATGTATTAAGTGTTCTTTCTTCTAATATTTATTTCTCTTTTTACAAGATATGAAAAAAAATATTTTCCATGATGACAGCTTTATAGGAAAACTGGTTTTGGATTCTTGTGGACAAGCTGTTAAAGAATTTTTTTGGCTTACAGTCATTTAGCACAAAGAGCTTTTCTATTTTTGGAAAAGATTGCCACAATATGAACATTCGTTATATTTCATGAAATTGTGCAACAGCACTATAAAACATATCTTTAAATTGAAGTAGTTAAATTAAAATGCTATATTTTGTTCTGGGTTGACTAGTTTGTCCAAGGGTTATCTCTCTGTCCAAGGTATTACATTCTGAATCTTATATATATACTGACTATCCAAGTGTGATTATTAATACATGTAATAAAGAACAAATCTGAGATTACTTGATCTTGAAAACTTCGACAATGGTAAAACTTTGATAATGGTCAGATATACAGGCTTGATTCAAAAGAAATACACATTCCCTAGCAGTTACGTTTCGGTGAGATAAGAAAATAAGACTATTCACTAACTCCACAAAAATGCTGTTAGCTCTCCACTCTCTTTAAAAACTGCTGGTAAGTACTAGAAGCAATTTGCATCCAGTACTCCAATGTAAGAATCCTGAAAATTTGAGTTCCTTATGTACCATAACTATAGTATTATGCATAATTATGCATGGTATTGAATGTCTATATTATTTCCTTACACATATAAAAGTATGCATTTCAGTTAATTCTTATTTTACCTGGGTTTTTTCCCGCTTATCTTTTTTTCTTCTTCACATATGCGGATTTCTTTTTAATGGAATAATTTCAGGGTTGATTAAATATTTTATGAATAAGTACAATTTATATTTGTATTTACTTACAAAATAGGTTTCTTAAGAGTCCAATCTCTGCCTCTAGTTAAATAAAGTTTCCATGAACCTGAAAAATGGTACATGAATGTTTAACTTTTAGCCTAATAATGATACTGCCCTAATTTTGAGGGATTTTTCCTCTTCGGGATACTTGGCATATTAACTTTTTATATAATTTAGTATTTTATAAAAAATATATGCATGTCATGTGATAAATTGTTCATTTAAAACTTTACACACATATTTAAAATACCCAAACGTGGCAAGTTTGAGACTTTATATCATTAATTAAGAGGTCATATGAGAAACTGGAACTGTTTTGGAGGAGGGTGCCGCCGTCCCCTGCCCTCCATTGCCACTGTCACCCAGGTCACAGGCCAGACCAGGGCCAGATGTGGCCCATAGGCCATAAAATGCACAGGTCTATACTATATTGTTAGATTTATATAAAATAGGGAAGTATTATATTACATTAATGCTTTGTACTAGTTTATTAGCCCTATGCTAATATTAAAAAATGATGTATCGTTACCAAACAATAAGATAAATATGTCTCAGTCGAATCTGAACTTAGTAGTTCATAAGAACTATTAGAAATACATCAGTAACAACGCAACCTTATTTATTTCTGGAGTGATTGTTCCATTTCTTTACTGACTTGACAATTATTTATTCTTATTTGCTAGAAACATCAAATATATTCACACTTGAGTGCCTTTGTCATGCAGGAAAAGTGTGCAAAATATACATGATGCAATGAATAAACAAGATCATCTCAAGCACTTATTGTTAGTTACATTAGTTTAGTTGAAAGAATATCCTGTTGCTAGGAATTACAGCATTGTTCTCTGTACTATTGTATCAGTGTAGTGTGAGTTAGTCAATAACAGCCTTAGCAAAATAGTTAACCATGGTGTGTACTAATTACACATTTTATTTTACTTTAATCAAATCTAAATATTCTTAATTATTTTTGTCCAGAAAAGGTAAGGAAGAAGCAAAACTGGCAATAAATTTTGTTTTATTAATTTTATTTATCCACCTCAGAGTGAACTGCTTAAATTATAAACATTAATTTTAAGAGCATCCAAATCAAGAAGAGTATTTGTATATCTGTCCCAAAATACAATATAGGAATCCTTTGTCCCAATGAGAAAACAGCACCGAAGTTTAATGTGGGTCCGCTTAAATATAAAGCTAACAAGCAATTAAAAAAAAACATTATTGTAGGCATAAGTTTTCCTATTTAGTTTCCTGAATGGGCAACAGATATTTAATCTGTTAAGGGGATGGCTGACTGAAATATCACAGACTGAAAACATACCTGCTTTTTTAAGTATTTAGTACCTTGGTACTTTGCTAAACATTGCTCCACATAAAAGCTTCACCCCTCAAAATTATTTTAGCAACCCAGCTGAAGCTAAATTGTATCTAATCTAAAATGCACTCATACTTTACCTATAATCTTAAACCCAGACTTTGGGTAGGAAATGTAACTGAATTCAGTGTAACTTAAAAGCACAATCTGGAGCCAGCAATTGTTATTGAAGAAATAACCCTTATATATAATGGAATTTTCAGTTTTCACAAGCATGACTCATCTATGGAACCCCTGGCAGAAATGGCCAAAGCTGAGTACTGGAGGGGTATGTCAGAATAATCAAGAATCTGTAGGACTGTGTTGTGCTTCTATGGAAATCTCAAACTGCAAACTGCAACACTGGAACCAAAGGAAAAAAGATCACAATTTGGCCTTAGAGAGTTTCTAATTGCATTGAGCCAGCATAGTTAAAAAAAAAAACACTTTACTAGCTTAGCTACAGAATGTCTATCTGCTTTCCTTCAATTGGACAGTCCTATGGTATTTAATAAAATTATTTCAATAGGGTCAAAGATGAGGAATCTTTTCTGTCTGCATTACCATGTGGAAAAAAGTAGATAATGTTTGAGGTCTGAATTACATTTCCCTGCATCATCTGTTCATTTAATAATGATTGTAATTTTAATTGCTATTTAATTGCTGCTAATTTAAGATACAGTTTTTGATTTGAATGATTGTTTCTTGAAAAGCTCTTTCAGCTGTTGTTCAGTTGTTGCTTCTTTCTGCTGTATCAGATCACCCTTGGTCACTTCCCAATCATCTGGCTTTGACAGTGAGGGACAAAATGGCCGACCTGAAGCAGGTAACATATTTTCCCAGTACTCTTTTCTTGCCCTAAATACAAAAGAAACAAAGCCAATTAGTGGCTATAAAGAAATGTAAAATGACAGGTTTCTAATCTATTTTGTCCTGACTATCAACAGTAATTATAAAAACCAAGAAACAGAGGAAACAGATCTTTGTGGATTGTGGATGCACAGTGAACTCTAGACTGTATGAAGAGGCATGTATGAGCATAATATCCTAGAAAGAGTTCCAAATTGTAGTTAATACCTACAGATGAAAACAGAACCTAGACTCATAAAGTATATAAAAAGTCAGTTTGATAGTAAGAGGAAGTAAAAAAGGAAAGGGTAAGCCACTGCTTGGTAAAGAAAGATAATATTAAGAGGTGACAAGGAAAAGAGAAAGAAAGTTTCTCAATTCCTATTTTGCTTCAAGGGGAACTCTTGATATAGGCCTAAGCAGATCAATTATCCAATGTAAGTTGAGGAGTGACTATATTTTAAATCAATTATTTTAATACCAAAATTAAAAGTACACTTACCTTGCTCTAACCCAGGGTTTAGTATGCATACTCAAATCACTCCCCCAGCTACCATGTTTTTCAGATGCACGGGGTAAAAAACCTTTTTCTGGGGCCAACTCCTCAGCAATTGCTCTGATATGATATGGTTCAAATCCACAGCATCCTCCAATATATCTGATCCCTAAATTGTAAGCTTCTCTGGCATATTTGTGAACATCCCATCGGGTTAAAATTCTTGGCTCCAAAGCTGTAATGATACGAATTTTTAAATATTCATTGTAATATTCAATTAATATTATGCACAGAGCTGATAAAACTTTAGTATTATCCTCAATATGTTACTTTGACCTCCATGAACCAAGTTAGGTAATCATGCATTTATCAAGCATTTATTCACTCTACTTTAGCTTTTAAAAAGTTTCCAGACATTGTCATGTCTCCTTGTCTCCTGCCACAAGATTGACCTAATCTTAAAATTACTTAAAATCACTTGGAGGAGGTATCTACTATTTACAAACAAACATTCCTTGCCACTCAGCTTTCAGTTTTTCTAAGTTTGATGCTGCAGATCACACCCCACCCCATTTAACAGGATTTTTGTACTCTTTTCATCAATCCCTATATTTTATAAATACAGGCCCAACCCCAGGGAAAATGCAAAAAATACTTTAACTTGAAGAGTTGTAGGAACAGCTAATTGAACCATTTTCTGCCCTTGGGCAAATTCAAATCACGTAAAGTTCCTCATTTTCCCCTAGTATCATCCTGAGCAAGCAGCAGAATACAGTATAGGGACACACATAAATCTTTCCAGAGTCAACATCCAATTGATAGATCCAATTCCATTTTGACACACTCTCTCAGGTATGAATTACATGCAACCCCAATGTAATTTGTTCTCTGGATTTTTAAACAAAATAACAACATGCAGTGAAAAAAGTAGCAATTTTAATGCAGAATAGATATAGAGAAATTTCAGAGAGCTCAGCCTCAGTATCACTTTAATCATTGCACTTGAAACTTAACTTTAAAAGAAAAACATGTTTCAGGAAGG
Source organism: Laticauda laticaudata (assembly GCA_004320025.1). Taxonomy (NCBI): domain Eukaryota; kingdom Metazoa; phylum Chordata; class Lepidosauria; order Squamata; family Elapidae; genus Laticauda; species Laticauda laticaudata. The sequence continues at coordinate 15,154 of BHFT01016886.1, forward strand.
TGAATCAAGAAAGGGTTGGAAGACGAAAAACAGATATATCGTGTTCGTTGAACTTTTTCAGAGTGTTCACAAGGAACAGCTGTTACTCTAATTTTATAGATAGTATAAGGAATCCAAAGATAGAAAAATCTTTAAAATGAACCTCAGTTTAGTTTAGAACCTCAGTATTTTAGTTTAGAGCAGGGGTTTCAAAATCAAGGCCCGGGGGCTGATCTGGCCTGCGGGATGCTTAGATCTGGCCCATGGGGCTGCTCTGGAAATCCAGCCTGCAGTGCTTCTGCCATGAAAACAGGCTCCCAAGGTCCATTTTCAGCTGCCACAGTGGCCTCCTGCAACTCTCTGCCAGGGAAATTGGAGCTAGGGAGCCCATTTTCACTGGCAGAACGCTCAGGCCATCACAGGCATCCCCAACATGAGTGACATCAAGCTGGCCACACCCACCTGGCCACACACCCCAAGGTCAAACAACACCGATGCGGCCCTCAATGAAATTGAGTTTGACACTCCTGGCTTAGAACCTCAATAGACCAGCATTCTTGCTTACATCTGTTTGAATAGCTGAAAGTCTTGAAAATTAAAGCACTATATCAGAAATTGATTGATAGCGCCAATAATGTCAAACAGGACTAGCCTAGATGGGTCTCTATAACAGGAATAAATCCTTACAGTCAAAATCTTTCAAAAACATATGACAAAGAACAGTTTGTGCTTGCTTGATTTGCTTCCTTTACCTACCTAGTTTGTCTTTGGGTTTTTTTTGGGGGGGGGGAATATTATTGGTTTGATAAAATATTTAAATATGAAATTCACATAAATAGCAAAAGCACTTAAACTTATATACCGCTTTATAGTGCTTTACAGAGCTCTCTAAGGGGTTTAANTCAACCTTGAGCCTGGTAGGATTTGAACTGCCAAATTGTAGGCAGCTGGCTGCAGAAGTAGCTTGCAGTACTGCACTATAAGCACTGCGCCACAGAACCTCCTTATCTTTGAATTTGGGATATTTAAATGGAATTGTCTAAATCCCAGTGCCAACTAATTTTTTCTATTTCTATTTTTTCCATTGTAGTTCTGAGGAGTCCTAGTCTAGAGGCATAGAACTAAGGAACATTTCTGGATTCTGAAATGTTTCCTCATGATGCATCTTTTTTACTCTATTTTTTTGAGAGGAAATAAATATTGTGCTGCAGTCAGTTCCATTTCCCAGGCTCTTTTGTTTCCATAATATTTTCTATAAGCATTTCTCAAGTAATTTTTAAAACTTGGTCTGCCCTATTACATTCAACCCAATCAATAGCTTTTTCCAGTATGGTGTCTTTTGAATATTTTGGTTTTCAATTCAAATCATGCTTAGGTGAATATCTAAAAATATAAATCAACTGAGTACACATCCCTGAGTGAACAGCATCTTCACTTCTATTTTCCTAATCAGTAATTTTTCCAGTTAGAATTAACTATTCTCTCTTTATAGGGATAATCACAGAACTTTCTGCATTATATTTTGTGAAATAAAAAATAACTAAATTGCAGTTTACTAATTTCAGGATACAACAGTTTTATTATTTAAAAGGAAGACAAACATATTTTAATGTACCGGTGTCTGTTCTAGTTAAGGTATCTGTGAAGAAATGTCACAATCTAATCTATATTATACATCCTTGTACCTTAGGTTACTCCTGAAAAATTTCTTTATTTTGGTTTAAGTTATCCAATATTTACCTGCATTTTAAGCGTAGGTTTCATTTCAGACCAACCGTATGCAAGTCTTTTCTAAAATTATGTGTGCAGTTTTAATCCCAGCATGTATCTGATTTAAATCTTTTTGCACTATTTTTCTCCTACCTTAATAACCATAAAAAGGAGCAATGTAATCTTACCAAAAGGAAACTCTGGTAGATCAATAAAACCCTGCTTCCCACAATCAGGGGTATGAAAAGCAAGTGGCTGTGACATCAGGTGTGCTTTTAGTTTTGCAGCTGCCAAACCTTCCTTCATGAGTTTTATAGTTCTAAGACAAGTAGCTGGATCAAAGTGGCAGTTTATTCCAACAATAGAAGCCCCTAAGAAACAAGAAGCAACATTTTCTGTAATACTTTTTAGGGTCAAGATTTTTAAAGATAATGCTTAGCATTTACCTCTTTTAATCTTTTGTAAAACTAACTGCATTTTAAAGATGTTTGAATGGAATCACCTTAAAAATGGTGAGAAGCTATATTTTTGTTGTGATGAAAATCACTAAAAAGCCAAAAAGAGAGAGAGAGAGAGAGAGAGAGAGAGAGAGAAGCACAATGCCTTTCTTTAACTCTTTTAAATCTTAGATAGGAATATCAGAACTTAGGCTACTTTGGAAAGTATCCCTGAAGGCAACAACAAATTGCTTCTATATTATTACTAATAAAATTACATGGACACATCCATGAAATTGCCAGGAATGAAGTTTGAATCAAAATTGATAATGAAAATAACATCTTACCAGCATTAACTAGTCGAACAGCACATTCTCCTGGTGGTACACCATCCATGTCTCCTTCTGGGCCAATGCACAGAGTAACTGCAACTGGCAACCCAGATTCTTTTAAAGTTTCAACTGCCCATGTGGCTTCTTCAACATGTTCAAAATACTAGCAACAATTTACAAAAAGAATTTAGAAAACAAGTTGAGGAACATTTGTTTAAAAAAAATGTAATATGTCAAGATAGAAATAAGAAGCCAAGTTGTTTCTAAAGACTAGTTCCAGATATTTACTTGGCTTATGATCACAATTGAGCTAGGGGTGGGATGCTACCAGTTCTGCCTAATTCTATAGAACTGATAGCTCTGAAGAGCAGCAGCCACCGAACTGGTTCTGTGTTTGCTGCTGTTTGGCCCACCTGCCTCCCCGGGCTCTTACCTGTCCTTTATTTCCTGCTTTTTCAACCTCAGCTGCTTTGCGCGGCACAGCTGAGGTTGAAAAAGCAGGGAAAAAGAGGCTTTTCAAATGCTGCACACCTGTGTGCACCACTTTTCAGCTGTCCAAGCAGCACAACTTAAGGTTCGTTTACACACACGCAGAGCGTGTATGTAGTCACCAAACCGGTAGTAACACCGGTTAAATCCCACCCCTTCACTGAGTCCAAAATTTCCACTGCTAAGCGAGGCAGTTGTTAAGTCAGTTTTGCCCCATGTTATAAAACATTTCTTGCCACAGGTGTTCAATGAATCACCGTAGCTGATAAAGTTAGTAACACGTTTGTAAAGTGAATCTGGCTTCCCCACTGACTTTGGCAGAAAGGCGCAAAAGGTGATCACATGACCCCAGGACACTGCAATTGGATCATAAATATGAGCCAGGGGCCAAGTGCCCAAATTTTGATCACGTGACCATGGGGATGCTGCAATGGTTATAAGTGTAAAAAACAGTCGTAAGTCACTTTTCATAGTTGTAAGCAAGGGATACCTCTACTAGGGTCTATGACAATTTGCCATGCCCAGCTTGCCAAGACCAACCTGCCACAGCCAACTAACCACGGCCATCTTGCCACAGGACAACTTGCTGAGGGAAAGAGTTACACAAATATCAAAGAAATGATGGAGTAGAATCATTAAAGAAAGGATGCAAAAGGAGGGACAGAATGAAATGTGAATGAAAAAAAATAGAATAATTTTTATTTATTTTAAATAGAATTGTTAAATTGTCCTGCAATGAGTTGTCTTGTAGTGAGTTTGTCATGGCAAGTTCACCTGCTGCAAGTTGATTGCAATGAGTTTGCCGCATTAAGTCAGCTGTGGATTAGTTTGCCACATCAAGTTATCCCATTCCCACCCATACTACCAAAGGTATCTTTAACCAGAAAGTAACTTACTTTAAATCTTAGAATAGTTAATTTTCTTAATTTAGTGTAAGAACTTTCCAAGCGCTTCAATTCAATGCTTTTGTCTGAGGCCTGGGTTATTATGCCAAAGGAAGGATATAAATATATCCATATATGTATATGGTTTCATGTGTCTGTGTATCATATTATCGAGAAAGGTCTTGGAATTTGAAGTACAACTGAGGTAGAGTATAATTCAACTAGGAGATGAACACAGATTTTGCACAAATTAAAGCTTTCTTGTGCAATAAAGCTTTACCAAGTCTCTTCCTCACTGCAATCCCATTTGCCTCTTCTGTCCTTATGTCATTAAGAGGAAAAATAAAATAAAGATACTAACAGATTCTGAAGCTCCAAAGCATTGATATTTCCAATATAAAGCAACAAAGTCTTTGTCCCCAGATAAGCAATACTTATAATTTGTCAGTGAATTTATTTACCTCTGCAATTAGGAAGTCCACCTCTTTTTTGATAAAAACTTGCAACTGCTTTTGAAAGATCATTTTTACTTCAGTTTTACTCTTGCAGCTTAAGTATGAAGGTGTTTGACTAACACCTCCAGCCACCAAAGCATCACCTTCTTGAGCAACTTCTTTTGCAATGTCACAAGCAGCTTCATTTATTCTTTGGCCCTAATGGTATAAAAAGATTAAAGTGTGAATTGTTATTATCATTATTTAAATGTGCATGCTGCCCAACTCCTAGTGACTGTTAGTGGTTTACAAGTGATTGAAAACATGGAAACAAGGCATTAACAACAAGAAAGAAAAAAAGAGTAGATGGCAGAATGACAAACCTGATGGAAACGAAAAACAACCTAGATTAAAAGAAGGCTTCAGTTATCCTTATCAAAGTCCTGAGTAAAGAACTTAGTCTTCAGGCCTCTTCAAAACAGGGTATTAAATAATATATATAATATTATAAGAAAAAATTAAAATGACCTATATTATACATGACTATCTGAAAATGACTATATTAAAGTATTGTGCATTTTATCAGTCAGCAATTCCACAAAGCAAGCAATGGTTGTGAAGTGTTTACTGGCATACTTTTGATTTATACATGAGAATGGAGCAACACTTCGATCATTTCCAGTTGCAGTAGCCTACAGAAATACAGTATATACAGTATTGGAAAAGTGCAGCTTACCTTTTAAGCTTGACCTTTGTCCAATCTGATTAATTACACCTAACCAAGGGAAACCGATCCAAAGGATACAGAAATTGTGGAAGCCTTATTAAGAGAGAAGATGACTCTGACAAATTTAATGTACATAGTAGCAATAGCCCATTTTGGGGTAAGGAGTTTGAGCCAGGGATGGCAGATCAGCATGTGTCCAGACTAGACCTGGACATTTTATGGCCTGCAGGCTACATCTGGATCTTTGCTTGTCCCTGTCCAGAATGTGCAGGTAATGAGGGGCACAATCTCTGAAGGCAGCATTCCACTCCCTGATGGTCCTGACCCCATCCCTGCATCACATGCAGGCCCCTCATCCAAGTCCTCACTCTCCGAGACCTTCTGCTGGTGAACCACAACACAGTGATGTGGTCAAAATTTGGGTACCTGGCAACTGGCATGCATTTATGAGCATTGCAGTGTCCTGTGATCATTTGATTGCCATTTGTTGCCTTCAAAAGGGAGCTTCCAACAAGCAAAGTCAGTGGGGGGAAACCAGATTCATTTAACAACTATGTGGTTTGTGTAATGACTACAGTGGCTCACTGAATGACCATGACAAAAAGGTCGTAAAATTGGGTATTGTTTATTTAACAACTGCATTGCTTAGAGATGAACATTCTGGTTCCAATTGTGGTCTTAAGTTGAGGATTACCTGAATACTTTTGCTTCAACTGTAGCAACACAAAAGTATCAAGATTAAATATACATTTTTGTTGTGGTTCGCTGGCAGCAGTCTCGGAGAGCGAAGACTCGGATGATGCAGGGCTTAGCAAGGCTTGTTCTTATCTGGGACAATTAGTTTTTAATAGCGTTTTACTGTGAATGAACGCAATTCACAAAGAAGCATTAAAAAGGTTTTGCTTTTATCTCTGGTGTTTGCTTTGAATGAGGCTTCATCAGAACGATTTTTAAAACTCTGCTTACTTGTCAAAATTACTAATAAAAAGTGGTTGAAACTACTTACAGAAAATGTATCAGCTGCATAGTTTCCTCTGTTCTCTAATTTATCATCACTGGCATAAAAGCTGAATGTCTGTAAAACGTTTGCTCCAGCCCTGAGGAATTCTCGATGAAGCTGACGAACTACCAAATATTGAAGCAAGGTCAAGAGTTAAACATACTGTTAGCACTGTACAAACATATTGCCTCTATGATTCTACGGGTGAAACTCAAAAAATTAGAATATCGTGCAAAAGTTCATTTATTTCAGTAATGCAACTTTTAAAATGGTTGAAACTAATTATGAGATAGGACTATTTACATGCAACAGCAAGATAATTCCTCAAGCCAATATGTGTCATAATTTGATGATTATGGCTTACATGCTTCATGAAAACCCAATCCAAGCTAATCTGTCAGAAAATTAGAATTATTGTAAGAAAGTTTCAATATTCTAGGCGCAAAGTGGTCGCCACTCTAAAATCGAGCTAAGTTAGCCATTAACATCTGCAAAGGGTTCCTGCAGAGCCTTTAAAAATGTTTCTCAGTCTGGTTCAGTAGATATCACAATCATGAGGAAGGAACTGCTGACCTGACAGTTTTGCAGAAACCATCATTGACACCCTCCATAAGGAGGAAAGCCTCAAAAGTAATTGCAAAAAGAAGTTGGATGTTCCCAAAGTAGCTGTATCAAAGCACATGAATAAAAAGTTATGTGGAAGGGAAAAGTGTGGAAGAAAAAGTGCACAAGCAGCAGGGATGACCGCAGCCTGGAGAGATTGTCAGAAAAGCCATTCAAGAGTGTTGGGGACTTTCACAAGGAGTGAACTGAGGTTGGAATCAGTGCATCAAGAGCTACTAACACACAGACAGATCCCGGACATGGGATTCAAATGTCGCAGTCCTCTTGTCAAGCCACTCCTGAACAGCAAACAACGTCAGAAGTGTCTTATCTGGGCTAAAGAAAAACAGAATTGGTCTGTTGCTCAGTGGTCCAAAGTCCTTTTTTCTGATGAGAGCAACTTTTGTATCACATTTGGAAAACCAAGGACCCAGAGTCTGGAGGAAGAAGATATGGAGAGCACACACTGCAAGATGTTTGAAGTCCAGTGTGAAGTTTCCACAGTCTGTGTTGATTTGGGAAGCCATTCATCTGCTGGTGTTGGTCACTGTACTTCATTAAGTTCCAGAGTCAATGCAGCTGTCTACCAGGAGATTTTGGAGCACTTCATGCTTCCTTCCACAGATGAGCTTATATTGGGACGCTGATTCATTTTTCCGCAGGACTTGGCACCTGCCCACACTGCCAAAAGCACCAAACACTGGTTCACTGACGTGGGATTACTATGCTTGACTGGCAGCAAACTCGCCTGACCTGAACCCCATAAGAGAATCTATTAGGCATTGCCAAGAGAAAGATGAGAACATGAGACCGAACAATGCAGAAGAGCTGAAAGGCCACTATTGAAGCATCCTGGTCTTCCATAACACCTCAGCAGTGCCACAGGCTGATAGCTTCCATGCCACTCCGCATTGAAGGCAATAATTGCTGCAAAAGGGGCCCAAACTAAGCCCTGAGTACATATGCATACAGTATACTTTTCAGAGGTCCAATATTGTTTCTATATGCAACCTTTGTTTATTGATTGCATGTAATTATTTCTAATTTTCTGAGATTGTGATTTGGGGTTTTCATGAGTTGCAAACCATAATCATCACAATTATGACAAATCATGGCTTGAACTACTCTTGCTTTGCATGTAATGAGTCTATCTCCTATATTTGTTTCACCTATTAAGTTGCATTACTGAAATAAATGCTTGGCACAATATTCTAATTTTTGAGTTTTACCTATATGTCCTGTTTTGTGTTTGAAATATCTTGAGATAATTTTTGTACATGACTCAACATTTTTCTGTAAACTATAGTTAGAAAATCCACAATTGACTTGTTTAGAAAAACTATACTTTAGCTCGAAGAAATCTGCACATCACAGCTTGTAAATGTAACTGAAGAATTAAATCATTAAAATTATTCACATGCAGATCCCTACAGATAAACAAGACACTTAAATTAGGAGGAACGCTAGGCTCACTTCACAGATGCTGATTTGGGCAAACAATGTTTCTTACTTTCTTTTCCCTGCTTGAAAAACAGTAAAAAGTAGCTAATAGATAAGAACAGGAAATATAAATAGAACTATTTCAGATAGAACACAACAGAATGTGGTGACAGTTCCTACCTAATTCATGATGATTGAATAACTGAAAGAAGTTAAGCAAAATATGGTTATTCTTTAGCAAATGAAATTTCAAAGCCTTACTAATACAGATAATCCTCACTTACAACCACAACTGAGCCCCGGATTTATGTTGCTGAGAAATTTTGTTAAGTGAGTTTTGTTCCATTTTATGACTTTTCTGTCCACATTCTTTTAGTGATCACCTGCAGTTGTTAAATTAGTAACTGAAGGTTGTCTACAGTGAATGTGGTCTTCTCATTGACTCTGCTTGTCAGAAGGTGTGCAAAAGATGTTAACATACTGCAACACCATAAATATGAATCAGTTGTCAGCATCGAAAATGTAAATACATGACATGGGGATGCTACAACGTCATAAGTATAAAAAAAGGTCGTAAGTCACTTTTTCACTGTTGTAACTTTGAATTGTCACTAAATGAACTGTTATTGAGGACTACCTGCAACTAATTTTATCTGGACTGGAGCAATATGTTTATTCTACAACTGGGTCACTATCCAATTCCAAATTATTTGATTTAGAATTTAAAATAGACTAGAGCTGGTACTTCCGGTTTGAGCTTCTTCAGCGACAGACTGAACCTCGTTTTTTGTGAGCTTCGACCATGTTCACCACTGGAGCGCCCCGAGCTGGCTGGTTTCGGGGCTAAGCCACCCCGTAGAGGTGTGAAGAGAGGGGAGATTGCTGCAGGGTTGAGGAGAGCCGCATCTTCTCTCCCAGCTGGCCATTCTCCCTTTCCCGAAGGCGGTTTGCAGCAGTGTCAGAAATGGCCACCACAAAGAAGAACTTGACCGGAAAGAATGCGCAGAGAAGATAAGAGGAGAAAGTTTTGGTTGACCGGTCAAACAGCAAAGCCACAAATAAGGTCACCTGGAATTGAAACTATCAAAAACAATAACATTGTTTCCCAAAGAAGATTTTAAGCTGCGAAGGAGAGAGAAAAGGGAAGGATTTGTTTTTTTGTTTCTCCTTTTCCTATACTGACAGCTAAGAGACTTAAGTAAGAAATTGGAAAAAAATCCACTTTGACATCAATAGGCATTTAACTGAAATAAAAAGTCAAAGGAAATAAAGATTTCTGGATAGTTAAAAAGCTTTTGAAAACAGGAAAGGAGAGAAAAGAAGAAGGGCAGGATGTGGAAGGGAGGAGACTGCTAGAATTAAAAAAGAACTTACAGCAAAATCTCAACAAGACTTTCAAAAGGATACATTCTAACTGAATATCACAAACAAAAACCCAGGAAGAAAAAGTGGAAAAAGAATAAGAAGATATAACTCGGACTATCTGGATTACTTAATGATTTCTGGATTCTTGTTATTGTTTTGAATGAATAAAATCAATGGGTGGTTGTTTTAAAACTGTTTAAAATGGCTCCACTTTTAGAAGAATGACAAATGAACTTAAAAAGTACAAGAAATGCACAATGTAGTGAAGAGGTTCTTTTGGGCTTCGTATTTCAGTTTTTAGACATGGAGATTTGGAAATTGAGAAACAACAAGAAATGCCTGCAGAAAAAAGAAGATTGCGACAAAGAAGAAGCCATCTTTAATGAAGCAAGTAATCTTAGATGGGGGGAAAAAAAGGAAAGAGGGGAAAGAGAATGGAAAGTTTAGATTGGGAAAACAACGCCAAAAAAATAGAGTGAAAAATAAGTATAAAATCAGAAAGCAACAGAAGAGGGAAATGCAGAAGAGAGAATTAGAAGTAAGAGAACAAGGGGGTAAAAAGGGGGAGAAGATGAGAGGAAGAAAGAAGAAAAGAAGTCATAAAGGAGAAACAAAAATATAGAGAAACAGGGCCCATTTAGAGTAAGGGTGAAAATTTTAATGGAAAAAGGGATTCTGCAAAGGTACATAGAGAGTATGGTTATAATTAGAAACAGAAATAATTTAGAAAATATGAACACATGTATGATTTAAAATGTCTGATAAAATAGCTATCGTAATTCAGTGGAATGCTTGTCAATAAATGTAATAAAGGTGTATTTAATGATTTATAAAACATATGTGAATAATTAGGGAGATTTAACATGTCTATCAAGAGATTATGATATTTAATTGAAAGAGTGTTAAAGATGTTAAGATTTTAATGATTATTAATATAGAACTGAACTGAATGGAATGAGGGTTTATAATTACATATATTTACAATCCTTTTTTAAAAGAATATAGTGTGTATTATAAGAATGTACCAAGCAGAATTCGATTGGAAGTTATGTATTATGTACATAAATTGAAGATCATAACCTTAAGGATATACTGAAGTTTAAATAGAGTTGAATGGATGTAATTTAAAGAATATAAGGTGTCATACTCCAATTAGTAACTACAGGAGAAAATTTGTTTAATGAGAAAAATATGAAATTGAAACAGAACAGACAAAAGTATAAAATATCATGATTTGAATTGGATGAGATAATCAAAATAAAAATTGAGAAAATTAAAAGAGGGGAAAAACTATGTAGAAAATGTAAAATAGTATAAGATATGGAAAGATACAAAAAGGAGCATGAAATTGAGTTTTGTGTCTGTATAAAGAAGTTCAACCCGGGACCATGTTATATTCAAAAAAGACGTTTTACTTGTATATTGTATGTATGAAAACCCAAATAAAACTTCATTAAAAAAAAAAGAATAGACTAGAGCTGGAAGGGATCTTGGAGGTCTTCTAATCCAGCCCCCTGCTCAAAGCAGAACTTATACAATCTCAGACAAGTGACCGTCCAGTCTCTTCTTCAAAAACCTCCAGTGATGGAACACCCACAATTTCTAAAGGCAAGCTGTTTCACTGGTTAATTGTGCTTACTGTTAGAAAGTTTCTCTTTTAATTCCAGGTTGCTTCTTTCTTTGATCAGTTTCCAACCAGAATTTCTTGTCCAGTCCTCTGGTGCTTTGGAGAATAATTTGATCCCCTCTTCTTTGTGGCAGCCCCTCAAATTTAATTTGATGAATACATAAATATACATTACCTGCTTCAGGGTTTTCCACTGTTGCTTCTGGAGTCCAAGGTCCAGCTTTTACATAACCTCTCTTTTCAAGAGCAATGACAAATCCTCCATCACCAATCACAATTTCTCCAGCATCTAGCCGTTCTAAAATACCCTAAAATGACAATAATGTTTCCTGTAAACTTTAAAAAGAATGTGAACCTGATGGTAGCACTGAAGTATAGGTAGCCATCATTTAACAACTATTCGAAGTTATGATTGACTTGTCAAAGCAAGCAGATTTGAAAGAAAGAATCTGCTTTGCTGAGTTACTCCAGAAAATACAAGTGTTTCCTCCTTGTACTAGATAGAAAAGTCTGAATTTTATCACCTGATGTGGGTCTGCTGACGATGAAGTTATTTTGTCCAGTATTAGCTCAGATTTCACAATATGTGGCTCCTTCTCAAACTCCTGAATTTTGCGCACCTTCAGTAGGTAAACAATGAGTTTTGAGCGGTGGAAGAGGACTGTTTGGAATACTATGGGGGGCAGAGTAAGCCCAGTGCTTTGGGGCACTGGGCCTACTCTAGTATGTAGGGGGTGGAATAGACAAGTGGGCATGCAGCAGTGGCTCCCCAAATGTAAGAATTCTACATTAAGGGCAAATGATTGGATGGCTAATACAAAGCTTTTGGGGTGGGGGTTTGTTTGAACAATTATTATTGATCTGTCATACCTCCGGGATTACCTGTATAATCATAAGCCAAGGACTACCTATATTATCAAACAATAGTATACATTTGCTATATAGACAAACTAATTCATATACAGTAGTAACTATAAGATGAAAATCAATTTAGTGTAGCAGTTTAGGTGTTTGCCTGGAAACAAGGAGACTGAATTCTAGTCCCACCTTGGCCGTGAAAAACAAACTGGGTGACTTTCAGCCAGTCACAGCCGAATGAACTTCATAGCAATAGTAATAGCACTTACACTTATATACTGTTTCACAGTGCTTTTACAGCCCACTCTAAGCAATTTCAGAGTCAGCATATTGTCCCCAACAATTTGGGCCCTCATTTTACCCATCTTGGAAGGATGGAAGGCTGAGCCAACCTTGAGTCTGGTGAGATTTGATCTGCCAAATTGCAGGTGGCAGACAGCAGAAATAGCTTGCAGTACTGCATTCTAACCACTGCACCACTGTGGCTCATAGAGTTGTTATAATAGGGAAAATAGGAAGAGGATGCTTTGTCACTTTGAGTTGTATATTTAAAAAAAGGCAGGATAAATATCTAAAAAAACTCATATTCCTCTCCAACCAGTCCTTGGATTATTATCACCAAAACAGAGGTTATCAGATACTAATAATTATTAAGTATTAACATTCAATATTCTAACATATTTAGCATTTTTATGAACAAGCTTGTTAAATAGGAAATATCTACTTTTATCTTTCCAACATATCCATTCAAATCTCTCTTTATGCTTCAGCCACCTATTAGGTATCAACTGCTATGAGCATAGTTACCAACTGTATACTCTTTATACATTATTTATCCCCTTCAGTGTGTGGGTACAAAAACATTTTTGGAAGAGTAAATTACTACTGTTCTGTAGCAAAAACTAAAGGTGTTATAGGAAAATTGTCTTCTTAATGTAAACTTTGTACTCCATTTTGCAATATGCAATTCCAGAATATTTAGAGAAGACTTTAACAGCCAATACATGGAATCAAAATTTAAATTTCTTCTGGACTTAAAAATGTTGCGTTCAGTGTGACTATAAGAAATGATTACCATGTCTGCAAAAATGTAATGGTGGAATTAGATATAAAAGGAAGTGGAATCAGACTGCAAACAACTGATTACATGCTTTCAGAGTTTATCCTAACTATGGTAATTTAAAGTGCTATCACCTTCTTAACCAAAGAAAGTGGGTGGGTACAGAATAACTGTGACTAATAGGATTACTGGAACTCTGGTAAGTGTTAACTTCTTGTATTTTAGTTATAATAAAAGATTCTTGGAATTTTCCCAGTCAGAATTTGAGTTACTATTCCAGAACAAACATATACTACCCTGCATAAACTAACTTACTATCCTGTCTGCCAAACATTAATGTGAGTTATTATCATTCTAAAGGGAAAAACACTTTCTTTTGTGTGCAGAAAGAGACCAGAGGATTGTTTACAGGTTTTCTTTAACTAAAAGACAGAGGAATTTATTCAAAGCTATATACTGAATCAGACAAGGGTACATGCAGATAATGAATGTCTACACTACAGCAGGAATCCCCAGCTCCAGTACGTGAATCAGCACCGGACCGTGGCATGCCAGAAACTGGTCTGCGCAAATAAGCGCAGCCCCATCCATGGCATACAGGCAACATGCAAAGCCACGCCACCTCCAGTATATGGAAAAACATCTCTCCATGGAACTGGTCTCTGGTACCCAAAAGTTTGGAGGCCACTGCTCTACAGCAATGGATTTCAGCTAGGGGTGTTTTTCAACTCTTCCTGAAGATGCTAGGAGTGGAGTATAAAATCTACTAAGAGCAAAATTACCATGACCATTAATAGATTGAAATTGCTTCTTGGTGTTTTTCCTACCCTTCAGTCAGAGAAGTATCTGGTCTACTTTTTAAAGTTATATTTTCCTAAAAAGTTTTATATTCAATTATTCTCAAAAAAAATGGCAAAATACCAATGAGAGTATTTAGCCCTCCATATCATACTCATAAGGTATGACAGATGTCCTGTTAACTTTTCATAACTGCAGAAATTTGTTTACTATCAGACTCAATTGTTCTTGCATGTTTCTTTCCCCCTACACACATTTTTTAGCTTTTTTCCAGAAGATTACTCGATCAGATCAAACTCATAAAACTCTGATTTTCAAATGAAAATAATATGAATCGGATCTCAACCTAACACCATGGAAATACATTAATCAAAAATTGACCAAATAATTTCAATTATATATGGTTAAATTAACTATGTTGATGAAGTAAGAATCATGTGGAAAATTTGTAAAGCACCAGGATTTCTCATGAAGAATCTCTTAATTAATGCTAATTGGTTAACCCTTTGGTTTTATTAACTTTCAACTTATATGAATTTTACTGATGATTCCTAAAACACTTTAAAATTTGGTTCTTTGTAATATTAAAAAGTAGCATTGATTATATCAAATCATCCTAGGTTTTGTTCAGTGACTCATTTAAATTTATCACAAATATTAATCATCTATTATCAGAGTCAGTTCTGTCCTTAGCTCAGACAGTGTAACTTTTCTTTTTATAAGTCCTACTCATAATATGAATTATGAGTTCTACTCATAATCAGTTTTTATTTACATGTTGTGTGCAATTTTAAAGCAATGCATCTCCTCTCTAAAAGGATAAAAAATTCAATTTTTGCACGTACTTCGTATATGGAAATTGTGACTCAGCTTTCAGTGTTGACTGAACCAGCTTTATCCGGAATCCTGATTGTCCCAGAATGGGGCTACTATGTCATTACATTGTATGTCTGTGGATGCAGAAGTTAGAACTATGGAAAGTGTTATATAACTATCTTTTCCCAAATGCAGGGAATACAATTGGGCAGCTATTTCTGCCCTCAATTAAATCAACCCACATTAACTTCTATAAATATTATACAAGAAAACATTGTATGCATCACAAAATAAAGAATAAAAAAAAATAATCGGAATAAGGAATATCAGAACAAGGTTTGTGTTCCCTGGTTGTTTTACGCCACGAATCTAACCATAGCAGTTAAACTTGCAATAAAAAAGCCAAGTGAGAAAAGACAGTTGGCATTCATTTCTTTCCACTCGTGTTTGGTACTTTCCTCTTCTAACCATTCCTCGCCATCGCTTCTACTCTTCTAATTCCAAGAAGTTTGCAAGAGCCTCCCAATGAGAGGAATGGTACTTTAATAGGCAACCTCGCCAACAAGAGGGGCCCTTTCCTTGTATTTCGTTCCCTGCAAAAGAGAATAGAGAAATGCGTCCCGAACGGCTACTTGTTCTTTTTACCTTCTTTGCTTTAGAGCTCCCTCCAATCGGTGCCATGACGAAATATTCCCGCTGGCCGCACTTCTCCTCGTCCGCCACCGGGTCCCAACTCTCCCTAAACAATGCAGGGTAAGCACAACCCGCCGACCTCGCATTTTATAGGCCCGGAGTCTGAGGTGGGCGGATTCGGAGCCCGGGGCGGATTGGGAGAGGCCTGAAGGTTCGTTACGGACGCAGCGATTTCGGTCGTCCCCCTGCTGATCTCCTGCCGCCATAACTCGACTGCGAGGCGCTGCCCTCGCAGGACTGAGTAAAGCCGCTTATTTGCACGCTGATACGCAGAATGTGTATCTAAAAATAAGCAAAAAATGGAAGGGCCGTTTCGGAGCAGGCTTTCCCAAGTCTGATATTTTGGGAACGTGTCTTGAGCACAGCAGCTTCCATCATTCGCAACTACCTCCCCCTCGTCCCCACACGATGCGCGGGGCCTTGGGAATCGTACTCCCAACTTTCGGATGATGCCAGATGGGGGAAAGGCTTTTCTTTTTCCCACCGTAAGACCGTGAGGTAACCTACTATGATTTCCACCATACATATACACAGACACGTGTGTACATTTTAGTGGAGATGGAGATACCCCGACAGTTATTTCTCCGTACCCTGCTTAAGCAGCCCACGTGTACTATTATCGGGATTTTAAAACAGTGCGCCCATGAGTAGACTTAGAATAACTTTGTGAATGTGCACTAATTTCTACACTATTAAAAAAAAAAAAAAGTCCGAAGATTNTAAAAAAAAAAAAAAAAGTCCGAAGATTTAGTTGGTCTTGTTTGGCTGCAATCTTTTCTCCAAACTTTCATGGAAAGCCAAGTTGAATTATTTTTTTTAATCAGAGCCAGTAACCTACGCATCGGGCTCGCGTACGTGTATACCGTTGTCAGACTAAATATCAGACCATCCCAAGGTTCCCGCTGCATTTCTGCTTCCCGAGCCAGCCTCTCTTCGTCCCCTCAGATATCCCGATTCCCCTCCGCCGCCCCCGATTTCCCACTGCAACCACTTGGACGGAGTCCCAGGAATGTCGCGGGACGACGCCATCCGGACACTGTCTCCTCCCTCCCAGGAGGGTCTCTCAAGAAGCTGATTCCACCTATCGCCTGCGACGGGCGGTTCCAGGCCCCTCCGCTTAGGCTGCCAACTGAGGGAACTCGAAGTTTTCTTGCTTGGTTCGAAAGGGAGGTTCGGGGGGATCTTTGTGCCCCTTGCCATCCACTAGCGCCTTCGAGGGGAAAGCGATGCTCCGGGGAGCGCGGAGATTTCTGTCAGTAAAACTGCGAGCTAAACAGCCCGCCTTTCTCGTACCTTCTCGAGGCTTTGCTTGCAGCCCGACCACTGACAGGTGGTGAGTCCGGCTTCACCTCTCCCTTGTATGGTTGGTGGGGTATTTTGGCGTCTCTTTTTCAGACAGTACAAGGGCGAGGGCAATCCACAAAGATAGTTTTGGCTTCTGCACAGACATTGTAGTGTTGCGGCGTGGTTTGCTCAAATACCTACCTCGCCCCGTTCCTGTAGTTTGTAGAAATAAGACGATACACACCTCTTAAATCCCCACTCCAAGATATTCCAGGACATTAAAATAACTTAAATATGACGGGGGTGGGTGGGTTTGCATGTGTGTTACTTCTTCCCAGAGTCCAAATAATCTCAAGTCCAATATGTATTTGCATTTTATTCTATCCTTCCTCCAATGGAGGGGTGAGTGTGGATACTGCATTCTTCTTTAATTAATAATTTTCAAACAAAAAGTAAGATAGAATGGTGCATGGATCAAAGTCATTCAAGAGACTTTGTGGCCAAGCACAAAGTTTAACTACCAAGCTGTCCCTGATCTAGTGACAGGAATGCTCACCCCATACCATTTAGGCGTGTATATACTGTATTTCATGCCTATTGCATGCCTGGTTGGATTTAAAATCTTCTTTAAAAAAGAGTGGCTAATGCTGCCAGTCAGAAACACACTGCAGTTATTCCACCTCTTGTTTTTCAATGGATTTTTGTTATTGTAGAAAAACAGAGAAGCAGAAAATATAGATTGATAAATTGAGTATGATGAAATCTAGATATTCACTTAAATGACAGAACAATTGTACAACAAATAACTGGAAATATCCTTGAATTTTATCCCTGTGCTTGCACAGCACACTTAGTTTTGTTACGGAATTACTGTACTGTAATCTATTTTCTTGGATTGCTCAATACATTAAATTATCAGTTAACCAAGAAGTCAACGAAGTTGCCGAACAGGGTAAATAATAAAAAGAAGCAAAGTTAAAACATTAAACTTAGTACATTGTGCAAATGCAAGCATTAAACTAACTGACAGTTAAATGTTATGGAAATTCAATTCATAAACCTATTTCTGGCCTATTTAACATCAAACAAACACAGTTCATCGGTCTGTTTGTAAACTACTCTGCAGCATTTTAGAATAACTCAATTGGCTTCTTGGATAATTACAGGTAATCCTTGACTGTTGTGTTCATTTAGTGACTGTTCGAAGTTACAACAGTACTGAAAAAAGTGAATTATGACCTTTTTTCACACTTAAGATTGTTGTAGTATCCTGATGGTCACATGTTCAAAATTCAGGTGTTTGGCAACTGGTTCATACTTATGACAATTGTAATATCCCAGGGTCATGTGATCACCTTTTGCGAACTTCTGACAAGCAAAGTCAATGGGAAAACCAGATGAATTTAAATGTTACTAATTTAACAACTGCAGTGACTCACTTAACAAGAAGTGTAGCAAGAAAGATCATAAAACTCACTTAACTGTTTTGCTTAGCAACAGAAATTTTGGGCTCAATTGTGGTTGTAAATCGAGGACTATCTGGGTATGTTGGTGAAAATGAGATGTTTCTCCTTCATTTCTTATCTATAATTTATGTTTTGAATCCAACAGAACATGGATGAGCCATTCACATAGCTCCATATGGAATGCCTCCAGATTAGGTTTTGCCTCTTGTGCATGATTTATAAATATTATTTTTAAATAGGAGACATATTATGTAGTCTATCATTTGTAATTTTTTAACATTTATGTACTAGTTCTTCTATTTTTGTTCTTATTACAGAAAATCCATTAAAAATAATGATTAAACTATACCTTGGAACCTTCTTTGGCAAATTATAATGAGACAGAATGTTGGCACAGTAAAAGATGTACAAATGTCATAAAACAATTAAACAATTCACAGAATTAGTGTTGAAATTTTCAAGTTGCATGAATGTTCAATTGATCAGGAATCATAGTCTAGAATCACTACTGATATGCTATCTACCCATTTTGGAATCTCCACAAAAGGATACTGGCAAAAATGTCTGATAGGCAGAAAGAGGCGAAGACGGACACCCACCCACCTCTTCAGCAGCACACTGGGTTTACAGTTACGCAGATAATTGCTTTAATCTAGCAAGATTCTGTCTGTAGGTAAACAACAATAAAGAAATTAAGAAATAACTCCCCATGCCATTCTTGGTTTTTGTTCCTGATGTTTGATCTAAACTGTGCCAGTTAGTGTTTGTCATTTTCATCTGTGTAGCTCAAAATTCTATTAATGTCTTACAATTTAACTGTTAATAAAAGGTATACAAAGAACAGTTGATATATTTAACTTTATGTAAAGTATGCAGGAATAAGCATCCATCATTATATTTGTTCATTTGTCCCCCAGGGAACAAAAGTCTTCTTCTGTAGAAACAAAATGGAAAGACACAGCAGAAACGGTAATTATTGGAGGTGGCTGTGTTGGTGTCAGTCTTGCCTATCATTTGGCCAAGGCTGGCATGAAGGATGTACTTTTGTTGGAAAAATCTGAACTCACTGCTGGATCTACTTGGCATGCAGTAAGTGAATTTTTTAATGTTTTAAACATGGAACAAAACCTGAATTTTCTGTGCTTAGGTCACAATTCATTTTAGACTAGAAATGGATTTCTGCGAGCCACTTAAATTACTGTGCAATCCAGTGTAGAATGTCATCCAGCTGAAACTCATTAATTACTGATGCTTAATGCTAGTGTAAAAGAACCAATTGTCTACTTGCAGCTGTTCTGACAACCAACTGTATGCTCAGATTGAAGGGAATGTTCCTGGATTACTACTGTAATATGAAACCCAGAATGTTCAATAACTGTAACATTAGTTATGTTTTGTGGGACATGATATTTTGGAAGCCGATGTACAGAGCTTCAACAATAAGAAACAAATACGTGTATAGGTAAAAATGGTAAGAACTACTACTGCATTTAAATAAAGATACATCAATCTTGTTTTCTGAACTTTTAGGGTTGCAGTTTTAGGAGAAAAATACTCTGATGTAATAGGAAGAGAAAGGTTGCATTCACTGATAAACATTCTATTTATATTTTAGTTAGTACACAAGACATCTTGCTCTGGAACACATAAGAGTCCCTAGCTCACCCAAGTGTCATCACTTGTTACAAAGAAGTTGTTTTCAGTAGTTTGCAGTCAGAAAGTAATCCTAGATACGAGATCATGTGTCATTTTATTATGCCAAGTTGGACACAACTAGAATGTACCATAATATCTAAGATGGAAAACATTTGTGTCATCATATATGTTCATATATATAGTAATGAATAACTTTAGTTTCTAATAAGTTTTATAATAAATATTTTTCTTCTAATATGAAAAGAAAATCACATTTAGTTTGTTTTGTTATTAGAAGCTAGAAAAATAATATCCTCAGTCAGAAAATCTTAAAGGGCCAACTTTGCAATTGTTAGACTGTTTACATATGCAAGTATGATTGCTACATTGATTTAGGCATGTATTAAGATGTACAGTTTAATAATTAAAAATCCTGTCCTTGAATATTTCTGCTGGAACTGAAATGGGATTAATGGTTTGATCAGTTTCCTTAGCGCACCAGGCTTTTTTTGATAATTCCTAAAGGAAGCTCATAGAGTTTCCAAGAGTTCTCTGACAATGTTTAGAAAAATCTGAGCACTAGAAAGCATTTCACCATGTCTTGTATTTTGTTAAATCTCTTTTCCAAATTTGCCCTATCAGAGGGGAAGGCTGACAAAATTGGAAGCCTTAGTCTTAGGTTCCAAAAGCTATCCCTTGGAAATATCTGGTAGTGTTGGATATCCCAGTGTTTGGAAATAACAGGACAGCACCTGGGTCTCACTTAATATGTACTCGTCAACATGAGAGGGTGATTGCATAATAAAAGATGCATCTGTCATTTTTTCTTGTCTAATGCAGTATTCCATTCTCTAGCGGGAGCCAATTCCTTTAACTAGTGTAGCTAACCTTTTATATACAAAGTGAGTAGGTTTCCACTTGGGTTTCTTGCAACATTGCAAAGTTGGATTCATGCAGCTACACGGGTAGAACACAATAACTAAGTAAGCCTGACTAAACCTGAAAAATTTTGAAATTTCCATAATTTGCTTTAAGGTTATTTTCTGTAAGCTTTAAGAAGGTTGCAGAATTCTTATCAATAGCTATAGTTGTAAGAAACTATATGATTCTTACCTCATGATATCAATTTGTAGCTGCTAATTGTTCTAGGATTTTTTCACAATTGATATTTTTGACTTGAAAACAAATTTAATAGAAATTAAAAATAGTTTTGAAGGGGGTAAACTGAAGAATCTTCAGCAAAATAAATTAAATATAAAATTTAGGAATTCATTTGAATAAACTGAAGTAAGGGGATGTTGGAAAAAATATATTAGAGATTTTAATGGGAATGGTAGTGATACCTTGAACACAAAAACTGAAGCAAAACCTTAAATGTGATTATCCAAGAAAAAGTTAATGGAAATGAAATGATAAATGCTGTGAAAAAAAAAAATTTTTTTTTTAAAGGCGGGTTTGACAACATATTTCCATCCTGGAATAAATCTAAAGAAAATCCATCATTACAGCATCAAGCTTTATGAAAAGTTAGAGGAGGAGACAGGACAGGTAATAATACCTAATTTACCAAAATTAATTAAGAATTATGTGAAATACACAATTTTAGAATGATTTGATTGGCTGGAACTGTTTAACTATGAGAACAGCATTTTTTAATCCATGAAACAAATATTAAGTAAATATGTTATTAATATGTAGTTTTGAATGTTTGTATACTTTATAACTAATAAATTTTAATGCCTCAAAGGTATCTGCAGATATTAATCGTTTTATTATATCCTGGCATCCTTATTCATCTACAGTGCCTCTGGAAATTATAGTATATTACATGTGAATTCATGTTGAACCCTTTTATCTGTGGAACACTTTGATTAATAATTTGAAAGTACTGCATATTAAATTGTTCACATCTGTGATGGAGAACAAATAAATACAACGAAAAAGCTTAAAAGGCAAAGTTCAGGTTGATGCAATAACCACATCGATGAAGCAAAATGAAAGACCAGATGATCTTTGTCATCAAAAAGTAATTCTCTATTGCAAGTGTGTCAAACTCAAGGCCGGATGCGCTGGCCACCCCCACCCGGTTTAGTTGCGATATGTCATGTGAGGACGTGTCATTGCAAGTTTGACACCCCTGCTATATTGTATCCTTTATGAAAATCAGGGATAATTTTATTTTTTTTCTTCTGTATATATATTTTGAATCATGCTCAAAGTTGATGGAAAAATGCTTTCCATTTTTCTCCACAAAGGATGGAAGGTTTTGGTGTAATACTCCTGAATGGGATGCCACTTTATTACTTCAGCCCAGTCATCTTTCTAGTAGTCTTCAGATTTTGATTTCCCATACTTTAGTTAAACTTAATTTATTATGAGGGAACATTTTCCATGGTGCTTTTTCATATTCATTAGTTAGGGAGACAAGATGATGGAATCAATGCTTAGTATATCGTACATTATATTAGGATATTTTTTACTATGCTTAGTAAAAAAAATCCTGACAACACATCATCTGCTAACTAGCAATTATAAAATAAGTTCAGAAATACTGTTTAGAATAAATTCTAAAGCATCATAAATATAAAAATGTGATTTAATTTTTCTGAAGCCTCCTTCAGATACATTTTGAGCAAGACATCAAACCCAGTGGAAATGTTTTTTTTAAATAAATGGAAAAATATATTCCCATATTTCATAATAGGATCATTCAGATATAGGACATATTAAAATGTAAAATATGTAGTTTTTCTAGTTTTTCTTTCCTAAGATTTCTAATATTCGTAACTATTTTATTTAATATGATGGGAGGAGCCTAATTCAAGATATATTTTATTGTAATTATTTTGAACTTTATTGAATTATATATAAGTGCTCATGAATGTTTGATTTTGAAAACTGATGGGTTGTTACTGTTTTGTTTTGTTTCTCTCAGGCTGTGGGATTTCATTGCCCAGGGAGTGTTAGAATTGCGTCAACTCCAACAAGAGTGGATGAATTTAAATATCAAATGACTCGAGCAGGTTGGCACCCCACAGAGCAATATCTTATTGATCCAGAAAAAGTACAAGAATTATTTCCGTTATTAAACATGGAAAAGGTATATGAATAATATTTATTTAAAATACCTGTAAAATATTTAAGAAATACAGGAACATGTCTTAAATGTAAAATTATTTTTAAATGTTTTTATCAGCAGAGTTTTCACTGGAGGTTTTGCCAATGATGAAAAGAATGTGTACTAAAGAATGTATACTTTTCCTACTGGTACCTCATGATTTATCACTTGTTGTTTGTATCTTATGATTATGATTGTATCTTATGATTTATGATCTATGGCATATAACTTAGTTATTTGTAGGCACACTGAGAGCTTATGCATTGGAGACAAATTCCATATGTGTCCAATCATACTTGGCTAATAAAGAATTCTATTCGAAAGAAGAAATGAACAATAATGAGCTATGCAAGAATAGAATCAGTCTTAATAAAGCAATTGGAAGCCATTGTTTCAAGGACCCAATTTAAAAAATACATCCTTTTTCTGCTTCCAAAATTGAGCTCATTGTTATGTGCACATGGATGAGACATCTCTAATATTTGTTAGCAACGGGGTTTTTGAGAAAGGGAAAATTATTAAATACATTACTGGATAATATTTGTATTAACTATAATCAATTTTAAGTAATTTAAATACAAGTAAAGTTTAATTTCATCCTAATTCTCAGTTGTTTAGAATATGGCTGTGCATTTCTTGGATCAGACTTAAACTATTGAAGCTTAGCTTGGAGTGGGGGAAGGAGATCATATCTGTAAGCTACATATACAAATATATTAATTTGTTTTGTAGCCTATACTAGTGCAGAGGCAGAAATAAGTCTTAAATACTAATGTTTATAGAAGAACTTGAAAATCCTGTGAAGATCAACTTTTGTTTGCAATCTATTGTTTATGACATACATTGGTGTCTAATAAGTAAAACAAGCAAGCTAACAATAATAGAGTAAGATAGATAAAAGTGGACAATTCCTAATTTAACATTAAAACAAATTAACATGAAGTATTTGCTTTTTTATTCCATATGGAAAGATTTTGATTTCTACAAGTTATATATTGCTGCCAAGTTTTGTATTCACACCTTTCCTACTTTTTACTGGCTGTGAAACCAGGGACAAAAAGTAAAACTAATATAAGTAAAGTAAATTAATTCTGTTTGATACAGGTTTTAGCTGGTCTGTACAATCCGGGAGATGGTCATATAGATCCTTATTCACTTACTATGGCATTGGCTGCAGGAGCAAGGAAATATGGAGCTTATTTAAATTATCCAGTTCAAGTAACTAATTTAAAATGTAGACTAGACGGAACATGGGAAGTTGAAACTCCACATGGAACAATTAAAGCAAACAGAATTGTGAATACAGCTGGTAAGTGATGAATTATACTTTCTTACCTTTATAGTTTAACTATAATGATAAGAAAATTCAATCTGGGCAGGAAGATGTAACTTATATATCTAACTATTAATGTTTTAGGAAATACATTATAAAATAAAGTAATAATTTGCTTTTCACTTCACATTTCATGATCTCATGGAATTTTTTGCTCTGCTATTTATAAAAATATTTCATTATTCACCTTTTAAGGTTAAATGATGACAATAATAGAGAATCTAAGTTAATTTATCCTTAGCTTCATTACATAAATCAGTGGATCTAAATTGCGCACAAATATATAGGATGAAGATACAGTGCCAGATTTCCAAAGTATAGATCTAACTGAAGGCTCATCCATACAGTCATTTTCCTGTACTTTTCTTCTATCAGCCAGGAAGAGCTAGATGACAGGAAAGAATTGAGTTGCATGACTGCTCAGTACTGTAGGTACTGTGAGAACACACAATAGCACATTCTTGGGGCTTGAGGGTGTGTGACACATGTTATTTTGCAGTGGAGTGCTCTTGGCTACATCTGCAAAATGTTATTAAAATGATTATTAACCAGTTGACGTAATAACCATTAGCTGGCAACAAAGAAAGCTTCTGTATTATTTGGATATTATCTAAAGGCCCTGTTACATCGGCCAACGGATGCAAAACGTTAGTAAAAAGGACACAGCGGACGAGAAAATGTTCCATCCGTTGTTATCCACTCTCAAAAGTGCCCCAAATTTGCATAAAGAGAACGGACAATCAACGGAAAGAAACGGACAGGGAGAGGATGTAGCGAGGATGTTAAGCGGATGCTCCTAGCGGAAGCCTATTGGATGGAAGCGGATGGAAGTGGATGACACGTTCCGCAGGGCTTTCCGGGGGAGCACAAGCGAAGGCGGTCCTGCGCGTGGTGGAAAGGAGCGGATGCAGAAGCTGATGCCTAGGCGGATGACGCGGGTGCATCACGGACGCACTAAGCAGATGCGTAGCAAATGCAAAGCCATTCCTGCGCATGCGGGGAGATGCATTGCCGTCAGCCCCGCGGATATAAAAGGATGCAGCTCACAAGCAGGTCACCAATCAGAGAAAGACCTGCAGCCCGACACATCGTTCCAGCCAACAACCATGGGGAAGAAGAGGAAGCTGTGGCCTTTATCCTGCCAGCCTGGCAAAAAGGACAAGGCACCATCCCACCCCCTGGCGCTGAACTCTGCTTCTGCTGGGGCTCTGGCTTGCTGGGGCTGACTCTGCTGGTGCTGGGCTTCTGTTGGTGCTGCTCCTGGTACTGGTGCTTCTGCTGGTGCTTACTGCTACTTGGTACTGCTCCGTCGGTGCTGGTGCTTTCTGCTGATGCTTATCTGCTGCGTGCTGCTCCCTGGTGCTGGTGCTTCTGCTGGTGCTGGCCCTGGTCCTAGCGCTTGGTGCTCCCTGGTGCTGCTGGTGCTGGCTTTATGCTTGCTTGCTGCTGTGTGCTGCTGCTATTGCTGTGCTGCTGCCTGCTGGTGTGGTGGACCGCCCCTAGAACCTCACAGCCTCCCTGATGAGGGCGCCAGAAGGCCCCTTTGCCAGAGGGAGGAAGACGGCAATCGCGCGGATAGGAGAGGAACCAGTACTCCATTGAAGAGGAACATAAGGATTGAGGTGGCTGCGATATGGCTGAGGGAAACGGTACTTTGGCGAAGGCACACAAGGGCTATCGAGACATCAAGCGTAAGGACGGCGGGCTTGGAGAGAGAAGGCGGAGAGCCTGGACTACACTTCGGTAGGTCCTCTCGGGTGGTGAAGCATACATGCACACTGGCTATGGGGAGGCTGCCACTCAAGAAGTCTGGCTCAGGCCACGGTCAAGCTCACCGACCGGGAGACCTAGTGAATGGCGCAAAGTTGCACTTCTTGGAGGGTGAAGGTCTGCCACTGAGGAGCAGCCCCACTGTCACCCTCTCTCTAGGCAGCCTACAGAGAGCCAGTTTCCTCTTCTGGCCAAGAGCTCAGCTCCATTGTGTCCAGGCAGGTATCGGTGGAACAGCAACCCGCACGATGGAGACTCCCCGTACAGCTGTACCCCGTGGCGGAGCAACGCGTGGAGGAAGCCCCTTTGACACAGTTTGGAGCAAGAGGAGGCCATTGCCACCAGAGACAACCCACCCCCATGATCCACCTCACAGAAGCAGGCAGAGAACCAGACCGGAGGGACAAGGCCACATGTCCCTGCTGAGATCAGGGACACCTTTCAAAGCAGCGAGATCTCTCTCTCAGCTTGCTACACACCCCGAATAGCATCCCTCTAATCAGAAAGCCTTCCTTCAGCTACGTCCACCAGACCCTCATGGACATGGTCGAATCCCAGTAACCAGGTGATCAAGGAGAGGATCCAGGTCTTCTGGCACCACTTCCGCAAGGCCCAGCTGAACCTGCTCCCACCAGTCCAGGTCTGCCTTCCTCCACCCCAGGCTGATGTCACAGCCCTTCCAAGGCTTTTCAACAGCCGCTCACTACCAAGGCTACGCTACCAAGGAGTTCCCGCAGCACAGTGCAAAGCCTTCCCAGTCGCGGCACAGGTTCATCACATCGCCACAGGTGCCACCAGATCCCCCGATGCCAGAACTGCCAGACCAAAGCCAAGTAAAGCAGATTGCAACCTGGCTGCATCATCTAAAGCACATAAGCACACATGCCTCTAGCTTTGTCCTGTAGAAAATCCATGGGTAAGAAAAAGGCATCACAATAACTGTTTCCCCGGCATACCTGCCTTCTCTGCTTCTACTACCTTTTGCAAAAGAAGGGAGCAACGTTGGGAACCATTCTCTTATCCTGTGGAATCAGTTCAATGGAACCGGGGGGGGTGGCACCAGACTCTGCAATTACTGCATATATGCATTTTCTTCAAGTGGGAAAGAGTGGGTAGAGGCATCTAGTCACTGCCCCTGTGTACAGTAAACTTCTGTATGGCATCCCTTTTTTATTTTATTTAATGTGAAAACTTTAATATTGCAATGGTTGTAAAAAACTGGATTCCATAACATGGGAAGTTTTCTTATTTTGATTTGTAATGCCATTTAAGCTTTATGTCAAAATCTTTAATGTTCTTCTGTTGAAGGCACTGTGCAAAATAGTTAAAAACAAATGTAATAATTAAACAGTTAAGGAACAAAACAAAGAGCAGAGCATAGAATAATACCCAATTTGAGATCCCCCATTAGAAATTTATTACCTGAATTGAGCTTCGCAAAATGAGCTCCTATATGCCTCTGGCCATCCAGCCCTTTTCTTTGAAAGGGCAGCAGGCCACAGCATGCAGACTTCGAGGGAGTGATATCCCAGGTTGAAATTTTGATTTAGTAATTGGGAATAGGGTACAAATGAGTAACTCATTAAGAAAGTAGTTTTGAGAAAATATTTATTTGTGGCTGGAAAAAAATTTTTTTAAAAAAGACTTTAAAAAGCTTGCCTGATTTTGTTGGTATAAGATGAAGGCAAAGCAAACTTTGAGGACTTTCAGATTCTTTTTGACCATACCCTTCAAGAGTGTTTCTTTTTACTTTCATGCTGGCTGGGGAATTCTGGAAGTTGAAGTTTTCACACATCTTATAATTGCTGAGGTTGAGAAACACTCCCAGCAACAATAAAGGAGCTTTTTCTGGAATTCCTTCATCCTTGTTTCTTGATCTGGCTTACCTCTAAGGACAGACAGGAAATATCTGGGAAAGCCAATGGGCAAAAATACGGAAGATGACGAAAGAAGAAAACAATCCTAAAGGGAAAAGGCAGGTATTTCATAGAGCCTAGTTCCTATGCAGGTTTTTTCTTCATTCTCTCATTAAGTTTAATAACTGAAGTATCCCTGATTCAATGTTTAGCCCAAAAGAATTATTTTGGAAGCTAATACAGTATTGATTACTGCCTTGAGAATGTTTTCTAGGCAAACAAAACTATGTAGTTCTCCTAAAACTGTTGGAGCCAATCTTCTTCTTTGTTTTCCATGAGCTCCTTACTCAAAACAAATAATTTGCTCTGTTTTTTTCATGCCAGGCTTTAGTGTGGTATAGTTCAGAGTGGATTTGTAGAGAACAGCTTTTACCTTTAGGTCTCATTTATTTGCTCAATTTCAGAGCATGCCATTACACAATGTCCAAAGCATAATTCAGACCCTGTTCAGCAGCTTGCCCTAGCTGCTGTTTCATGACTTAACATCATAATTCTATTATTGTCACGATTTATGGGAGTCCAATGGGCCTTATTAAAGGCAAACACAGTAAAATATTTCTTCACAAATATTTCCCTTGTCCACTTTGGTTGGTTCGCTATTCAACACCCAAAATTATTAGGCATTTGCAACTGTGTTTTTTTGTTTGTTTGAAGCAGCCCTTTAATCTGCAAAATAGGGGTAAATCCTTGGAAATAAAATGGCAAGTAGAAGGCTCACTTCCACATAAGAAGGAAGGGGTTAGAAAGAATGAGACGTTTTACACTTTTTGCTTTGTTTCTAAATCTTTTGTGTATGACTTGGTCTTCAATAAAAAATAGCTTTGGAATTGAAATCCATATCTTGTTAAAACAAAATTCTTTCTATTTAAGTACATGTATGCAAAAAGTTTCAAGATTAATCAAGACGTTTTAATGGCTTGTAAATATCTGAGTGTTGTAACTAAGGTTTTAGGTAGAAAGAGGTTCCAGCTGAAAATACACCATGAGTAGCATAGAGAATGCATGGTAGACTCCTTTTCTTTTTTTTCTTTCTTGTCTGTCTGTCTTTCTTCCTTTATCTTCATGTCTCCTCCTGCCTTCTTCCTTCCTTTCCTTCCTTCCTTCCTTCCTTGCTTCCTTCCTTCCTTCCTTTCTTCCTTTTCCTTTCCTTCCTTCCTCTAAAAGAGGAAGTAATTTGTGTCTGCTGTGTAAAACTATTTTTGAACCTAGATGAATTGGCTTACACTTTCTATACACATTCAATTCGGACTATACCCAATTTACAGGTAAGTGTAGTTTCACGAATGAATGAGACCGGAGACCAGCGTAACGTCAGCTTTTTTATTTAGTGCAGAAAGTCCGTCTGAACAGGAGCCCGCAGCAAGCTCTTTTTATAGAAAGGCTTGCTTGCGGCTAGTGGCCATTGATGGCTTACTTGGTTTTTCTCCGCCGCTTGAGCTGGCCTAATCATAGTTGTTGTTTATTGGCCAATCAGAGTCCGAGAAAGGAACCCAATCAGCTTTCTACGTATTTCTCAGACCATTAGGATAGACTATTTGAAGTATGTTAAATATGGAAACCCCTCCCTCTTGGTAACTGGCGCTACCTTAAACGTAGTCCACGTAAGTAGGCGGGGCTTTTAGGTTGCCTAGTTGACCTGCGACAGTTTAGTTTGTGTCGTCGTCCTCAATGGGTTCGGACGGGATTGCTGTTACTTCCCGTCCTTCTCTGTGGAACCTCCTGGAAGGTGGAGTCGCCGTGCCGCTCCCGCTCGCCTTACTTGGGCTGGTACGAGTCGTTCTGCGGCTGCCTCCTTCTGGAGTGGCATCTCGTCTGTCTTGTGCCTTCCTGCTCCTCTTCGCCTGAAGACATTTCTGCGGGTAGGCGGTCGTTGTTTTTTTCTGAATTTATTTGCGCATTTGTTTATTGTGTATATTTTTGATTTTGTGGGGTTTCTTTGTTTCTTGCCGAGGGTTTCCCCTCTCCCACTGATTTGTACTTTAAGGGGCTCTCCCCTCTCTGGTTTGGTCTATTAAATATTTTCCGTGTAATGTTTGTGCTGTTTCTGGTATGTGTGTGTGTTGGTCTTCGTGTCTGTGTGTTCAGTGGGTAGGTTCACGTGTTCGTGATCGTAAACTGATCAGATGTGGTTCTCCTCGCAGGTTCTGGCCATCGCTGTGTCTAAGTCTATAGGACGCGAGGTCCTGTTATTTGAGTTATTTTTGCCGGTACCCCCAGTGGTGTTATTCCAGTGAGATTTTTTTTGCATATTGAGTTTTCTGGTTCGAATGCTCGCGTATTGCTGGAGATGGTCGGTTTGGTTTTTCAAAAGGTGTATGTTTGGTGTAACCTCTCTAATTGTTGATCTTTTATTTTTCTGCCCCATTAGTAATTCTGCTGGACTTTTTTATTTTTTATGAGAGCTCGGTGTTGTGTTGTAATGGTGAGCATTCTTTCCTCAATTTTTTTCCTGAATGTCCCTGAGTCTAATTTGTCTAAAGTTTCTTTTGGTATACTGGACTCCCGTTCGTAGCCGGTCGCCCCAGTTGCTAATAAAGCATGTCTTCATGCATGTTCGGCAGGAATTTTTCAAATGTTAGTGCAGTAAACTGTGGGTTCATTTAACTTGAACGAGCAAGTCCGCGGTAAACATGTGTGGTGGAATAGTTTTCCGTAGTTGTTATATAACTGCTTTCTGTGATGGTAGAGTTTCATGACGCTACTTTCTAGCCAATTGGAGTAAGCGTCCTACCATGATTAAAAATGTATATCCTTTTTGTTGGACCCGCGACATTCTATGTGAATTCGTGACCAGGGCCCCCTTGCGGTGCTTTCCCAGTCTACTATAGGTGCTGAAGGGGGTGCAGGTTCGGGGATTTTTGGCATTTCCCACAGGTTTTTCAACCCATTTCCAATAATCCTTGTCATCCCTGGCCACCATACCATAGCTCCTGGCCAGGATTTCATTCATCACACGTCTCTACACACATCGGTGGCCTTTCATGTAACATGCTCACCGTTACTTGTTCCTGTAACTGTTCTGGGTCAATTACCACCCGTCCCCCATACATATGCAACCTTTTTATAATAATGACAGTTCAGTTTGCTATTTTTGAAAAGGTTTAAAATTAATGTCTTGTCTCGTTTTCTGGCCACCCTTTTCCTACCCAGTTTAGACTTGTGTCAAGGTTTTTATCTCTCGGCCGTAAATTCTCGCAATGGTCCGCTGTGGGTTATTGGGTAGGTTTGTTGACAAATGTCTCAGTCTGTTGGGCGGATGTGTTGGTGCCGATCAGTTTCCGTAGGTTCTGGTAGGGGAGTACGGCTCAAATGCATTGGCGTGGGAAATGTCTTGCCCAGTTAGTGAATCAGTTTATAGTTGTGAGGCTGCACCAGGACCTCGACCACCTCGTCATTTCTTTGGGGATAGTATATTTTGGGGTGGCTCTGTTCCGGCTTAGTATCCCCAATAGAGGTTGTGTGGTCTGTAACAAGGGTAAAAGTCCTACGTAAAGGTATTTGTGGAAGCCATTTGCATACCGGAATATTGGCTGATAATGCTCCCTCTGTCGCAAGCTGACTGTAGTTTAACGTTTCAAGTTTTGATGTGTTGTTGGGAGTAGAATGCGATCGGTGGCTCCTCCCCATGCAGGCAGATGTGGCAGAGTACGGCTCCGACGGCTAATGATGATGCGTCGCATGGTGGCTGTTAATGGTAGTGTCTCATTGTATGGCATTAATACAGGAGGCGGAAGTGATTAGGTCTTTTACGGCTCTGAAATAACTACTTCTCTTCACGTTGTCCCAGGGTCCAGGTGGTGCCTTGTCCCAAAAAGCCTATGTAGTGGTTCCGCCGTCCGTTGCCTTCTTGTTGGCAGAAAAACGTAAAAATTTAATAAGTCCCAAGAATGCTTGCCTCTACCTTGTTTTTTGGTCTAGGCGGCTTCTTTGATGGCCTTTAAATTTTTTTTTCTGTGGGGTGGATCCTTCCTTATCTCGATTTGACTACCCTAGAATTCGGACCTTTTGGAGGTGGCTAATTGCACTTCTTTTTTGGGACCTTGAGTCCCGCCTTCTGGAAGCCTTTGTAAAAACCACTCTGAACGGCTTCTATTGTCTCTCGTCGCTAGCTGACACTAGCACATCATAAAGTGTGGGACTAACTCCTTTTATCCCTGTAAGTAACCTCTCCATTTAGGCTTTGGAACACCCCTGGGGCTATGCTGAACTCCAAATTGGCAGACTTTTGCATTTGAAGACTCCTCTATGAGTCACAGATCGTTTGCGCCTCTGCTGTCTTGGGTCGATTGGGTAATTGTTGGTAATGCTTGGGCAAGGTCACTTTTGGCGAAGGACCTTGCTCTTTCCAGATTGAGTGTAGTAGGTGTTGCACTACCGAACAGGAATATACTCTTTGTTGTAGTGCATGGTTTAGGGTAGGCCTTGTAGTGCCCCACAGATTCTCAAGGACCCATCTAGTTTAACTGGTCACAATTAGGGTCTCCCATTTGGCATGGTCAATTGGTTCCAAAATAACTTTGTGGGCTAATTAGTTTTGGTTAAGTTCTCATTCAATCTTTGGTTTTTAGTGCGAAGGGGGACTTGCTCTAGCCTAATTGGAGTTGTTGGATCTAAAGTTAAATGAAATAGGGACCCCGGTACTTGCTAATTTTTCATTGAAGACGTCCTGGAACTCCTCATTCCGGTTCTCCTTCCCAGTCCTGTGTCGCGATTGCTGTTAATGCCGCCACCCCGATTTCTAGAGGTTCGGAACCACTCAAGTCCCAATAGCTTGGTAGGTTTCGGTCTACGATGGTTAGTGGCAAGATCTTTTGAAAGTTATTTGGAAATGTCCGAGTCCGACTAACGGTATTGCTGTTTCCCTGGTAGTCCTTGTGCGGATAGTGTTGGTGTTTCTAGTTCAGCTTCTGCAAATGTGCGTACTAGTCTTTTAATGGTATCCCATGACACCATCGATAGTTTTACAATCCCGGAATCTACCCATTTTACATTTTTGGCCCTCGATCTGGATTCCACATGTATTTTTCGCGCTCATTTTGTTGCGTTAGACGTGATCCGATGGTGGATGCTTTGGTGTGTTCTTTCTTTCTATAGTTCTTGTTTAGCCCCTTGTCCTTTTGCTTTTGAGACTCTCAGGGTTTCCACGTTGTCTATCTTAAGTTCTTGTGGTGTGGTATCTCGTACGTTGGGGGCTGTAAGCTTTTGGCGTTTCGGCATACTCCTTGCAATGTGGACCCGTCTCTCGCAGCACCGGCACAACAGTGTTAAGAACCGGCAGTTTAGAATGGGGGTGGTCTCCTCCGCACGCCGGCGGCACTGAAATCCCGACTTACGGACCTTTCTTACAGCCCGTTGATCTCGTTCACCTGGAGTCTGTGGATCTCCTCATCGTCATCGTCGATTCCCGGACGATCCACTCTCTGCATAGTGTGTGTCGTTTTATGTGTGCTCTCTGACTTCTTTCTCTGTGCCGCTGCCGTTCGGTCGGAGTTTTGGATGACCATTCGCATTCATCTGCTGCATTTTTGGCCGTGATTTTTAGTTGCTTCTGCCGTTGGTGGCTTCAGCAATAGCCTCAGTCACTGTTAATCTTGGCTGGGATAGCAGCTGGCTTTTGTTAGGTGAGGTCTCTCAATCCGAGGAACCACGTGAATCCCTCTGGCTTCCGTCCCTGTTTACGGAATTTGCTGCCCTCCAATGTCTCTGAGAGCCGCTGATAGGTCAGCGATGCTCCACCTTCTCTCTGGTCCCCGTTTTACAATTCGTGGTCTCTGAATAGGCTGGAGACGGTCGGTGCGTAGTGACGCCTTCAGCAGTTTTTCTAATCTGGCCAGGCCATCTGTTTCACATCTTCTGGTTTTGCCAGTGCCTTGGCCATCTTTGAACATGTGGCCCACAATGCATCAGAACAGCAGGTTCTTTTTTTGTGTTGTCTGAGATTTTCTTGCATAATCGGTTGCTCTCTCAGCAAACATTGAGGAATCTATCGATGTAGGATTCCCAGTCCTCTGTTGCTGGGTTGAATGGTGCGGGTGGCAAGTTGGTTTCCAGCATTTTCGCTTGGTTTCTCGATGCCACGCGCTTGACCTGGTCTCCTCGTTCTCAGAATCCACCGTCCGTCGTCCAGTGTAAGTGTTCGCGAAGAATGAGACCGGAGACGCAGAGACCGCGTAAACTTCAGCTCTTTTATTTAGTGCAGAAAGTCTGTTCTGAACCAAGGAGCCGCGGCAGGTTCTTTTTATAGAGAGGCTCTTGGCAGCAAGTGGCCAGTGACGGCTACTTTGTTTTTCCCGCCGCTGGAGCTGGCCAATCATAGGTTAGTTGCTGTTTTTTTGGCCAATTCAGTGTTTCAAGAAAGAACCCATCAGCTTCTAGTAAATTCTCAACCAATAGGAATAGACTGATTGAAGATATGTTAATATGGAATCAGTGTCCACTTACAATCATTTGTACACTATTTCATAAATTGTCAAAATAAAATGATTATGAACTGCTTCCACATAAGGAAGGACATGAAGGAAGAAGGAGCGAGGAATAGGAAGGAAGGAAGGAGGGAAGGAAGGAAGGAAGGAAGGAAGGAAGGAAGGAAGGAAGGAAGGAAGGAAGGAAGGAGACAGACAGAAACATCTTGGTAGTCATGTGATCAAAGTTCAGATGCTTGGCAACTGATTCATTTTTATGATGGTTGCATTTCATCATGTGGGATCATGCGATCAACATTTGCAACCTGACAAGCAAAGTCAATAGGGAAGCTGGATTCATTTTCCAACTGTGTCACTAACTTAACAATTGCAAAAAACAAAAAAGGTCATAAAACATTTTGGTCATTTAACAACTGTTTTGCTTTAACAACAGAAATTTTGGGCTCAACTTTTGTACAGCCAGTCTGATTCTCATAATTCATGATAAATTTCATTTAACCTGGAATATAACCTTATTGGAAAAACTGCCATCTTATGCTTTTTTCCACAAGGTTTATGCTGTCTGTGGATTACAATCAACAAAGGTACTGTTAAAGTAGCAAGCCCTGGACTTTGAATGATAAAATGAATTTGAGTTTGCAGCTGGCTAAATATCTTGGAACTGCCCAACCTCTGTAGATACCTATCTCAGATTCTGTTTAACCTATCTGTTAAAAGGGAGATTTACTAAAATTCCTTACTTAGGAAACCTACTGTTGTTGCTCAGGGCAAGTCAGAATAGTTGGGTATATCTTGCTTCACTGTGAATTTTACAGATACCTTCTTAGAAAGTTTGTTATACCCTTTATAGGAAGACTTTCCTGATTATCCAGCTAAATTTTATACAGTGCATATGCAACTGTACATAGCAAAGGAACATTGGGAAAGCTGGGATGGGGGCATTATTTGTTTACTTTGGTTCTTGTATTTATATTCCATTGTAAATTAGGTTACAACTAACAGATTACACTCACTAAGTGTAAACTAATAAAACACATTAATGGTATTATCTGGATACATTACAAAGAAACATAGTACAAAAGAAAGAAAAATAACAACCAGTAAATAAAAGTGGTAACTTTTTCTTGGTCTTCAAATGCACTGCAGGACACTTCTGATTTTTTTACCAGTTTTTAAAAGGCTACTACCAGGGATGCTAATCTAGCCTCAGGAGAAAGCTATTCCAAAATACAGGGTCTGCAGTCAAAAAGCATTATCGGGTCTCTCCCTGCTCACTTGATAGAACTAGGTTGGTATGGAAACCTGGAAGGATCTGTCTGTCTATCATCTAATCTATCATCTTTCTATCTCTCTGCAAGGAAGTCCTTTTAATTTTACCATTTTGGCTTTCCAATTTTGGCTTGAGGATATTCATGTGTTTAATGAAATCATGTGTTTAATAAAATCATTGCCCTGCTTTTATTACTGTTTAATAATAAAAACCAAGCAACACATTGAACAGAAAGCCAGTTTGGTTTGCTTCAGGTGCTTGCTTAGAAACCAGGAGTCAATGAGTTCTAGTCGTTCCTTAGGCTTGAAAGCTGGTTGGGTGACCTTGGGACAGTCACTCTCTCTCAGCCCAACTCACCTCACAGGATTGTTGTTATGGGAAAAAGAAGAGAAACAAGGAGCATTGTATGTGTTCACTGCCTTTTGTTATTTATAAAAATAATAAAGGCAGGATATAAAGACTGCATCTATATATATATAAATAAAATACCACAAAATACTATTTCCAGAACTGTAAAGCCTACAAACTTGAAATTTGGCACATATGTTCCTCTTGGCTTCTAAGTGCTCACTAAGAAAGGATTTTTTGAAATGACCATCAAAGTGTTAGTATTTTGTATATTATTAACACATTCTGATGTTTCCATTTTTCAGTTTCCAAACAGCCCTCCACTCTCTTATACACTGACAGGACGCTAGCCAGATGAATACAGATGGATGCTGCTAGGCAGAGGCACAATTTTCCCCCCTTATTTTCCTTCCCAAAAACTAAGCCCAATCACATAGTTTCGTAGCAAAGCACAGGTATAGAGCTAGTATGTAAACCTGAAGTTATCCTGTTTATATTTGGGCTTTCTTTCCTTTGACATTTTTTTTAGTGTTAGTTGGATACATTATAATAGACCGCTGCAACTCAGGCATAAGTATCTTGGTTGTGATTTCCTTGAACTACTGTCTTTTTTAAAAACATTGAATTCTACTTTTTAAATATTGTACTTAAAATTGTGCTTTGTTGGCCAGAATCATGTCATTCTAATATTTATATTTTTGTACATTATGCTTTTAGGTTTCTGGGCCCGAGAAATAGGTAGAATGATTGGACTGAATCATCCACTTATACCTGTTCATCACCAATATATTGTTACTGGAACTATCCCAGAAGTGAAAGTCCTGAAGAAGGAATTGGCTGTTCTTCGTGATTTAGAAGGTTCATATTATTTAAGACAAGAAAGAGACGGACTTTTATTAGGGCCATATGAAGGTCAAGAAAAAATGAAACTGCAGAAATCTTGGGTAGAAGATGGAGTCCCACCAGGTAATTTTGCTTGGGAAAAATAAACTTCATTGATATATGCTAGGTGCTTAGACCTGTTAATTGAATTTTTACATTATATACATATATCTATGAAAACAAAAAAGAGTTTTTGGCAATCTTGCTTATGAATGTATGCTGGTCCTTGCTTCTTTGTTGTACTCTTCCATATTTATATTTATATCCAAATGCATATTTTTTGCTTACACGTCCAATATTATAACATCGGAGACTTATTGAGAACAGGAACATTTGCTTGCTCTGTATAAAGTAGAAAATATATTAAAGTGGGAAGACAATACATACAAAATGTATCAAACTTTTTTTTAAGGCTTTGGAAAGGAGCTTTTTGAATCTGATTTAGATCGAATAATTGATCATGTCGAGGCTGCTATGGAAATGGTCCCTGTCCTGAGAGAAGCAGATATTATCAATGTAGTTGCAGGTCCTATAACATATTCACCAGATATTCTGCCAATGGTGGGACCACATCAGAGCGTTCATAATTACTGGGTGGCCATTGGTCTTGGGTAAGTATGTTGATTCTTTAAGGTATTTGTCATTAATGAAAAAAGTTTGTGAAATTACTGTGAAATTGTGAAATCAATTGTGAAATCTTTACTGCAAAAATAAAATAGAAATAAAATCTAAATCACAGGTATCTGTGCCTAATTTTCCTTTTATCAGAAAAGGAGTTTGAAGACTTGCTGTAGGTTATGATATAAAATTGTGATTAGGACATTAAAAATTAAAGACCATCAAATTGAGAGAGCATTCACTGAGTTATTAAAAATCTTTATTTGTTTGTTGAAAGAAAATGCAATGTATCTCTAGTATCAGAGGACTTTATTGTTTTAATCATTCAAATATGTCTGATTCTTGGCCACTTTATAGACAAGTGTTCTTTATGCCACTCCATCAAGCGCAGCTTCCTTCAGTTGTTGGATGTGCATTATTGTATCAGTTTTGATGTTATCAAACCAGCCTGTTTCTTGCTTGCCCCTTCTTGTTCCACAAACCATTCTTAGCTTCATTGAGTTCTTCAATAAATTTGCACACGTGACTTGGCTAAAGTAAAACAGATGTAGAATTGTAATTTTGGTTTCTAGTGATGTGTCTGATTTTATACGAGTCAGCACCTCTCTGTTGGTTGCTCTGGCAGTCCATGGTATACATATAATGTAGCCAGCACCACAGTTCAAAGTCATTAATCAGAGGACTAAAAAGCTCATTTAAAAAAGATCTAAAAAATAAAAAACCTTCATTTCAGATTAAATAATTTTAATTTATTTAATTCCAAATGATGACTTTATGTATGGTATAAAGTAATTTTTTGGAATTACAGCTAGCATTCTATGGTGCTGATTGTTTTTTTTTAAATGAATCTATTCTTCTTAACAAGTGGATTAATATTCAGACACTCACTTCAAAGCCTATCTTAGCATATAGTGATTATAAATAAAAATGGTAAAAAATATCTTCCAAGATGATTTGATTCCAGTCAAATTAAAGGTAGAAAAATTAATAATTTCAAATTTAATTAGTATTACATTTACATTAATTTATAAATAATAGGAGGCGTGATGGCTCAGCAGTTAAAGACACTGAGCTTGTCAGCTGGAAAGCTGACAACTCGAGTTCAAGATCTGAGTGCTGCACAAGGGGGTAAACTCCTGTTACTTGCACCAGCTCCTGTCCACCTAGCAGTTCTAAAACATGAAAATGTGAGTAGATAAATAGGTACCACTTCAGTGGGAAGGTAACAGTGTTCAGTGCACCTTGGTCATGTTGGTCACATGACCACGGAAATATCTTAAGACAATGCTGGCTCCCTTGCGTAAGAAATGGAGATGAAAACTGCCCCCTAGAATCGGACATGTCTGGACAGGGAAAACCTTTACCTTTTGAAATTAATGTCAAATATTTTCCTTTTGTGATCTGAACAAAATGAAACATTGCTGGTGACATTATCAAAGATTTTGGATCTCAGAGATTTATTCTGTAGTAGTTTAATTTATATTGTTTTAGTAGGAGTCAATATTATCTCTCCTATTGATTTTATTAACAATCTGGCAAGGACTTGTATGTTCTTGTCCACCTTTAAACAAAATTAAATGAATAAAGTATTAATTATTACAAGACAATAATCCATTGGCATCTTATAAACTAACTTATTATAGGTATAAATTTTAGCTATAAATAGGTATATTTAATGTGATTTGAACCTCATTTGTTGCAATTATTCTATGAAAATATAATTTAACATTAGGCTATGAATCAATTTTTATAATTCATTTACCTTTACAGAGCAGATCACTGATTTCCCAATTTTACAGGTGATCAGCTAAACAAAGAGATAGATAGTAAATGAGAAGGGACTGTCCCGTGAAGATTGCTCCATGCCAGATGTATTTCCTACACAGAGGGCACTTCTTTGGAGGAAGCTGCAGGTATCAGCATGTTATATATATGGAAGTGTCTATTTACCATGTGTATATACAGTAGGGAAATACAGTTAACTGCAGCTTCCTATGACATGAGCACATGGTATCATAGATACTTAATTTTGTATCACAAACTAAAACTAAACTAATGCTGTTTCCTATGCAGAAGTTTGACTTCTTTGTAGGAGATTTCATCCTGTGTCAAGTAGATTTGAATCAATGCCTTATTTGGGAATTACACACACATATTCAAATCTAATCCTTTTACTGGAGCTGATTTCCTCTCCCTTGCTATGCTTTGCACTAACAAAATATTAGGGAGGTAAAATAAATGGAATTCCTGTAATACAAGTAGAATGCAAGTTTACATAGCCTTTGTTGAAATGTTTGATGGAATATATTACTGTGGTAAATTAAGTATTTTCCCTCTTTCCTCTTCCCTACCAGGTATGGAATCATTCATGCCGGTGGGATAGGAAAGTATCTTAGTGACTGGATACTCAGTGGAGAGCCTCCTTTTGATCTAATCGAAGTAGATCCGAATAGATATGGAAGGTGGACAACTACAAAATATACAGAAGCAAAAGCAAGAGAATCTTATGGTTTCAATAATATTGGTAAGACATTTGCTTATACTTTTCCATGTTATAAATAATATTGACACTTAAACATTTTTGTACTGACTTTTTAATATAAAATCGGTAGGCCCACGTCAAACAGTAGGCCCATGGGCTGGATCCAGCCCACGAAGTGCTTAGATCTGGCCTGCGGGGCCAGCTTGGAAACAATGAAGGACCAGCCCATGGTGCTTCTGCCAGCAAAACTGGAGCTCATGAGGGCTGCATACAGCCCTTCCAGGCTCTGTTTTTGACCATGACTGCCTCCTTTAGCCCTCTGCTAGTGAAAATGGAGCCTGAGGTGGGGTGTGAGCTCCATTTTTGCTGGCAGAGGGCTGCAGAAGTTTTAAAATGTTTGCTATAATTGCTATAATTAAATTTTTTTGCTATAATTGCTGTAAAATAAGTGTGAATTGTTCATAGAGCACACTTCTGACCACTTGTGACATGCAATCAGTGCTTAACAAACACTTAAGGCCCGGTCCCACTGCACTTACGGAAGCAAAGAGGATGTAAAACGTTAAAAAAAGCTAATGCCATCCATTGTGTACTCACTGCAATACGTGCTTCATTACGCCTCTATCCGTTCGAGCATCCACCCACTGCGATTTCATCCAGGCAAGAAGTTTTGAGCTGCCACAAAACTTTCGTGAAACGGATGAACTTTCCGCCCGCGTACGATGTACATCTGCAACATATACGGACAACAAACGTTCTATGGTCCGTTATCATCCATTAAACGTTCTCTGTATCTCTCTGCATCTCTGGCCATCCCCTCAACTCACATCTGCTGCAGCTGAAAACGGAAAGAGGGCGGAAACAAAAAGTACACGAAACATCTACACAGTGTTAGTTAGCACGGAAATAGACGGACAAAACATTTGTATCTTGGGATGTTATCTCATAATTTTAGGATGTCTGCAGTATGTCTAAACCAACACTTTATTAAGTAAAAAAAAATGAACCAAGTAAACTAAGTGTGTTAAAGCAAAGATAAACCTTTATTAACTTTCTTAGGTAAACTTTATGACTTTATTAAATAAGCAAATATGAACCAAGTAAACTGTTTTAAGTGTTTAAGCAAAGATAAACTTTCTTAGGTAAACTTTATGACTATATTAAATAAGCAAATGAACCAAGTAAAGTGTCTTAAGCAAAGATAAACTTAACAAGTAAAACAACTGCAGTCCTCCTGACACTATTCCTTGTCACTCTGAGCCATGGTCCATGGTCTCAGCCGTTAAGCGGGCAGGGACTGTGGAGGTGGCTGTGGCTTGAGTGCTGGTCTGAGGCACCATTGGGGTGCTTGGGCCCGAGGGTACAAAGAGGTGGTGGTGTGTTTCAGGAAGCTATCCGAGAGCTGACTCAGTCCCCGTGAGAGTTGAGAGGCCCTTCATCAAGGACTTGAGATGTCAGGCCCAATACTGATGACAGATTGTCCGTTGATGGGCTTGGCTGTGGGGTGGAGGAAGGAGGAGTGTAGTGGGCTGTCTGGTCTGCAGCTGGGTGAGGAAGTGGCATCTGTGGCATGCGCTGAACCTGGGCCTGGATCTGGAAGCTCTGCTTCTGCTGTGGGAAGTCCTGATAGTGTAGCCTTGGTAGGTGAGGGGCTGTTGAAAAGCCGTGGAAGGGCTGTGACATCTCCTGGGGTGGAGGAGCAGACCTGGACTGGGTAGGAGCAGCTTTAGCTGGGCCTTGAGGGTTGTGCAGAAGTGCTGTTATCTTCTGCTTCATCACCTGGTACTGGGCCTCAGGCAGGTCCCTCAGGGTCTGGCTCACATAGGTGATGAAGGTGTTCTGGCCCGAGGATGCTCTGTCAAGTGGACCAGCTGGGAGAGAAGTTCTGTGCTGGTTTCATTGTGTCCCTGATCTCCAACAGCACACTGTGGTCCTGGCCTCCAGTCTGCCTCTCTGCCTGCATCCTCTGGAGCTGGGGATGGGGGTGGGGGTGGGTTGGCCTCTGGTGGCTGCTGCTTCTTCCTCCATTTGTGATAGCACGGCGTCATGCTCCACGGAATCCTCCAAGTCTGCTGGCATGGGAGTGCAACTGTCGGGGGGGTCTCTGCCGTGGAGCCCTCTGAAGACACCTGCCTGGACAGGGTAGCTGGCTCCTGGCTGGAAGAGGACTGGCTGTCTGTGTGCTGTCTGAGGGAGAGGGGTGTCAGAGGGGCTGCTCCTCGGGTGCGGATCTCACCCTCCAGGAAACTGCACTTGGCCATGACATACATCTCCCGGTCAGTGAGCTTGACAGCAGCCTGCCTGGATTTCTTGAGTGGTAGCTTGCCATACCAGGTGTGCATGTGCTTCCACCATCCAAGGAGTACTTCTGCAGTGTACCCAGCCTCTCTGCCTTGTCTCTCCAAGCTGCCTGCTTCTTCTTGGTGTCCCGAGACAGTCTTTGGCCCTTTCTCCAGAGGTACACGTTCTCCCTCAGCCA
This sequence comes from Laticauda laticaudata, assembly GCA_004320025.1. Classification (NCBI taxonomy): domain Eukaryota; kingdom Metazoa; phylum Chordata; class Lepidosauria; order Squamata; family Elapidae; genus Laticauda; species Laticauda laticaudata. The sequence goes on from BHFT01016886.1 coordinate 57,429, forward strand.
TTCCAGCACCTCATCCTCATGCTCCTCGGAAATGGTGTACTGTTTCCTCTCTCCCTTCTGCTTCCCTTGCCTCTTCCTCCCTCTGACAGGGGCTTCAGCAGGGGCCTTCAGGGGGCTTGAGCAGCAGGGCCTTCAGAGGCTTGAGCAGCAGGGCCTTCAGGGCTTCAGCAGCAGGGCTTTGAGGGCCTTGGGGCGGTCCACCACAGTAGCAGCAGCAGCAGCTTCAGAGTCAGTGCGCAGGGGGTGGGATGCTGGTTCTGGCCTTCTTCACCTTGCCCAGGGCTTGAACGAGTAGGCACGGGCTTCCTCTTCTTGCCTGACTGACGAACCCTGGTGTTCCTGCAAGATGTATGTGGCAGCACGTCTTTCCCCTGTATGCTTGACTGTGGTGCGTGCTGCGTCCTTTTATATCTGTGGAGCTGACGCAATTCATACTCCCCCGCATGTGCAGTGAATGCTTTGCATCCGATATACATCTTGCGTAGCATCCTCTTTGTTTCCTATAGGTGTCCATGATGCATCCGCTTCTTCAACTATGCATCCTCACCTTCCCCTATGCGTCCGCTTCGAAATTCTCCCCCGGAACCCCCTCGGAGGTGTCATCTGCTTCCATCCGCTTTCATCTGCTAGGCTTCCTATGAACATCCATTTAACATCCCCCGCTACATACTACCCACGTCTGTTCTTTTCCGTTCTTTTCTGTTCTGTTTATGCAATTTTCGCCACTTTTTTGGAGCGGATGACAACGGATGGAGCCACCCCCGAAATTTTGCTTGTCCGCTGTGTCCTTTATACATACGGTTTTGCGTCTGTCAGCCAGTGGGACTGGGCCTTTAGGAAGTGTTTGTCATACAACAAGAAGAGATGGGGAAGAATGAATGGATGGTAAAAGAATGTAGACAAAATACAAAAATGAGTAATCATTACAAAAAGCTAACTTGAGATAGTTTGGTCATGTAGAAAGAATGAGCGAGAATTGAACTACAGATCCAATATATGAAGGAAAAGAGAATAAATCTATAGGAAGAAAAACTGAGGAAAATCTCCCCAAAATGAAGGAGGTGAGAAGCTTAAAAACAAAAGATAATGTATTAATTATTATATGGATTTGGTAAAGTGAAAATAGAAAGAGATGGAGTGGCCTATTCTTTCAATAGTGTTGGTTTCAGCTGTGGGTAGTCCTTGAGTTATGATGGTAATTGGGGTTGGAATTTTTGTTGCTAAATGATGCAGTTGTAAAGTGTGATGTCAAGTGACCATATTGTTTAACAACAGCAATCCTTAAAGTCCTGGTTGCCATTATTAACTGAATCCCACCTGTCATTAGCTAAGAACACAGTCCAATTCAAGCCACTCCTGGTTTGGTCCCTACTAGCCCCAAATTTGTTAGGTAAGCAACTGCCTCCCTGTCAACTCCTCCCACATGCTGATTTCTCCTCCCATCTCTGCCCTTTGGCCATCTTGCATTCTGTTCATCCTGCCAGCTCTACCAGCCTGCTGCCCTGCTAAGTGCAGTTGTCATTTTCCATCTTTTCCGACTGCTGCTGCTGAGACGTGCCCATTGGGGCCCTTCATGAAGAGGCCTGGTCCTGTCCCTGAGGCTGTGCCTGACCCTTACCTAAATCATACACGGTCTTGTTCAAATTGCATGTGGCCTTCTAATCAGGTTTTGGAAGCAAAACTTTTGTTTGTACAATATATGTGATCCATTTTTTGTTTTTGTGTTATTTGATTTAATATGCTATTTTTCTAATTTTGCAGTTGGGTTTCCTAAAGAAGAAAGATTTGCTGGAAGACCGACAGAAAGAGTCAGTGGGCTTTATGAAAACCTTAAATCTAAATGCTCCATGGGATTCCATGCAGGCTGGGAACAACCTCATTGGTTTTACAAACATGGTGATGACATTGGATACAAGTAAATGAAAATTAAATATTTGTACTGCTAATTTATCTTTAAGAAATTTAATAGAAATATATTGTACTGCATTGTCCATTTGGTTTTCCTCCTCATTTTATTTTTACTGTAGTTTTAAGAAATAGGATTAAGAATAATTGATCCATCAGTTTTCACTGCATATCTGGCATATGCAGGGGTGGAATTGTACCGGTTCAGACCGGTTCTGTTTGGAATATGAGTCTCCTAACAGGTATTTGGGTTAGAAATATATAAACCAGGATAGACATTTTAATACTGTCTTTTTAAGGAAATGCAAGAG